>OZ012737.1:406687660-406915285 GCA_963859935.3 Lathyrus sativus
ACAGAGATGAACAATACGTTCCAGTTGAGAATGTATTCAGCCCACCGGCGCATATGACAACCTGTCGCTAAATGTAGAAACAACATCATTTGATTGGCCACGAAATCCTCATATTCCAAAGGAGGGTGACATAGAAGTCGATAACCAATTTAAAAATAAAGCTGATTGTGTCGCTGCCATTAAGCAATACCACATGAAACACTGCGTGGATTATAAAGTGACAGATTCCGACAAGAAGAGATACATTATTTGTTGCAAGAATGACTCTTGCAAGTTTCGTCTACTGGCGTCCTACCGAAAAAGAAGTGACTTGTGGGAGATAGGCATTATGAACCCACCCCATAGTTGTTCAACAACTTTGTTTAATCAGGATCATCAAAAACTAACCTCGCAGTTAATGTCTCAGAAATTAATGCCTTTTGTAGACAAGGATCCTTCTATTAAGGTTAGTGTTTGCATAAGTAAAATTGTTTCTGAATACAATTTTACTCCGTCTTACAGAAAGACATGGATAGCAAGAAATAAGGCAATTGAACAGGTGTACGGTAACTGGGAGAGCTCATACAATGAACTTCCACATTTTCTATTAGCACTTAAAAAATTTGTTCCGGACACTGTGCTGGAAATAGAAACACTACCCATGTATACAGCCGATGAAACTATTGTTGAAGGGAAACACATCTTCCACCGACTATTCTGGGCATTCCAACCTTGCATCAGAGGTTTTGCCTATTGCAAACCTATACTTCAAATTGATGGAACCTGGTTATACGGTAAGTACAAGGGTACATTGCTTATCGCAGTGGCACAAGATGGCAACAAAAATATATTTCCTGTTGCTTTTGGCCTTGTGGAAGGTGAAACCACTGAAGGTTGGGGGTTTTTTCTGAGAAACTTAAGGAGGCATGTTGTGCCACAACCAGATCTATGTTTAATTTCAGACCGACATGCATCAATTGAAAGTGCATACAACAATGTGGAAAATGGTTGGCATGATCCCCCATCAGTGCATGTTTATTGTATCCAACACATTGCACAAAATTTTATGAGAGAAATCAAGGACAGTAACCTACGGAAAAAAATAATTAACATGGGTAACTATATTTCATAATATTCATTAAATTTTGTCAATAACATATATTATTTTTTTGTCCTTCGTTGATTGATATTTTAATTATTCAGGGTACACTTTAAACTAACCAACATTTTATTACTATCGGCCAGAGATTGGCATGGCAAATGCAGATGCTTTAAGGTGGATTAAAAATATTCCAGCCGAAAAATGGACAAGGGCATTTGACGGAGGTCGACGTTGGGGTCACATGACTACCAACCTTGTTGAGTCAATGAATGTTATCTTTAAAGGCACACGTAATTTTCCCATTACAGCATTGGTAAGGGCAACATATTATAGACTGGGATCTTTATTTTCTGAACGGGGTTCAAAGTGGAGTGTTGTGTTGAATTCTGGCGAAACATTTACAGACAACTGTCTCAAGGTGATGAAAGAAGAAACAACAAAATCCAACACACATCAAGTCAGAATTTTTGACTACGCTAATAATGTTTTCAGTGTGAAGGAGACAATGGACCATGGTGAGGGGAAGCCTATGGGACATTATAAGATCGACCTCTTGAACGGGTGGTGTGACTGCGGAAAGTTTCAAGCATATCATGTCCCTTGCTTACATGTTATCGCTGCATCTTCGAATGTGCGCCACAACGCTTACGCTCTTTTGTCCGACGTTTATAGAGTTACAAACCTGTTTGGGGTTTACAGCAATAACTTTCCAGTCACTACGCCAGAATTGACTTTTGGCAGCGCATGCAAAGACAACGCTTTTAGAAAAAGCGCTGCTAAAGAGTCATTAAAAAAAAAGAAAAAAATTGCTTACCAAAGACAACGCTTTTTAAAAAGCGCTGCTAAATGGGAGCCCAAAGAAAGCGCTTTTTAAAAAGCGCTGCTAAAGGGGGGACCTATGAAAGCGCTTCTAAAAAGCGCTGCTAAAAGGGGGGGTTTAAGACAGCCCTATGAAAGCGCTTTCCTAAAGCGCTGCTGTAGGTGTAATCTACGATAGCGCTTTTTCTATAAAGGGCTGCTATATGGGGTACATAAGAAAATCTTTGAGAGTTCTTTTTAAAGCGCTGCTAAAGCCATTAAAAAGCGCTGCTATAGGTTTAGTTAGAATTAATTTAAAATACCCACCATAATTTTTAAAAGAAACAGAACAGTCACCGTCATCGCGTATTTCTTTCTTTCTTCTTCTCTGGCGAACAAAATGCCCTATAAACCCATATTCAGTCACCGTCGCTGTCCGACCATCGCCCTCCTTTGTTGCATTTCGCCGTCGTTCACCGTGCGTTTTAGATAGCCTCTGCTCGTCTGCATTGCATTTCTGCCATTGTTACGGTATTTGAAGTTTTACTCTGGTTTTCTTTTTTACTTATATTTTCACCATTGTTGCTGTAATCTTTAAGACAAACTCAATATGTTTTTATTATTTGAATGCAATCAAGTTAAGTCATTTTCTATCATCTTGTTGTATGGATATCTACATGTTAAGTCTCTCTGTTGCATGTTATATATTTTGTATTTTAATCTACATGTTAAGTCTCTCTGTCATTGTTACGAATATTTTGTATGTTTTAGATTGACAAACAAGAGTTTGGATTGAAACTAATGAATTGCCCTGGGAACTGTTTGGTGTTTTTATATATTTTGATTCAATGTACTGATAAATTCAGAACAAGAGTACAATTATAAACAAGGTGAATAGAACCAATACACTACGATAGTGAGATATTGAAGGTTAGTCGATAGTGAGAGATGAATAGAATCAAAAAAGTGAAGATAGTGTGTAAAAGTTGTACAAATGGAGAATGAAAATTAGTGGTGAGTTTATATGATGATGAATGTTAGTGTTGTTAAGTGATGGCTAGGTGGTAGGTAGTTTTGCAAGGTGAATAAAGAATGGAATAGATTGATAAAAGTTGTACAAATGGAGAATGAATAGAATAAAAAAAAGGAAGGGAAAAGTGAGAGAAAATGAATAGTTAATTAATTTATTATACATTAATTACTGAACTTATACATTAATTACTGAATTTATATATGACTTTTAGGTTCATGATCAGCAGTCGCAACAAGTCAGCAAGGGTAAGATGCCTGAAACTTCCAAGGTGCCCAGAAAAGCATTTGTTCCTCGATTTAGGATGTGCCTTGAAACATATGTGGGAACATCAGATGTGCCTGAGGGTGGCATCCGTCAAATACATATGGACGAAGGTATTTTCGGTTTTGAATATCCCGAAACAATTGCTAAGGAGGATTTTGACCAGGTTTTCAAACATTCTGAATTGGGCGCCGGTGTTATGCATTCCTACATCAGGTACTTCGATCCATTTTAATTAAATAATTGAACGTTATAAAATTTGCTCGTTTAACTGAATATTCTAATGTTGATTATGTTTTTTTAGGCTCTTATATGACAAGTTGTTGGTCCCGAATGATTTGACTTCAGTATTCACATTCTTATCTGCTAGCTGTGTCAACTCACGGACAATAGACCAGACACCAGATGCAGTCAAAGAGTACACAGTGCAGAGATTTATGGGCGCGACTACGGAGAAGTTGTTCTTGTTGCCATATAATACTGGCCATGGGTTAGATTTTATTCTAAATTCATTTATTATAATTGTTCGATTTTTGCCTTTCTATATAACATTTCCGTCTAAACTGTTGTCTTATGTTATAGTGGACACTGGTTGTTGGTCACGATTAATCTGAGGAAAGAAATAGTGTATTATATAGATTCATTGGATGGCGATGCAACAAAATATGAAAATCTGAGGAACATGGTTGATACGTAAGTGATGAGATATACTATTCTGAATAATTATATATCTTTATTTATTATGTGACATTATTCTAAATATGCGTTTATATTATGTTAGAGTTATACAAATATTCAAAGCCCAAAGAGATGCAATGGTGCCAAAAAGCAAGGCTAACAACATCAACTGGATCAGAGTGGAGGTATATTT
This sequence comes from Lathyrus sativus, assembly GCA_963859935.3. Taxonomy (NCBI): domain Eukaryota; kingdom Viridiplantae; phylum Streptophyta; class Magnoliopsida; order Fabales; family Fabaceae; genus Lathyrus; species Lathyrus sativus. The sequence goes on from OZ012737.1 coordinate 406,691,705, forward strand.
TCCCATGCTTGACTGTTATAGTGGTTCTACTTGATAAAACTATTTAAACTATATATCTTGATAAATGTTCGTTTGTTTTTTCCATTTACAGTGTCCTCGTCAGTGCAATGGGATTGACTGCGGATATTTTGTATTGCGCTTTATGAAGGAAATTATTCTTTCTGGTCAACTAGAGGTTCCAATCTTGGTATGGATCAATTCATAAGTTATATGATTCATTTTGATAATTATCTGATACTTCATTTGAGTAATTAGTTTTAAAATTAAATCTTGCATGTTCTATTATATTATGTAGTATTTTGATGAATTCAAGTGCGCTACTTACTCGAAAGCAAGATTGGAAGAAATTAAAGAAGAATGGTGTCAATTTATTCTTGAGTTGAGAATTGTATAAAGTTATCGGATTGGAAGAATTGTAATTATATGTAAATTGACTGTATTTGTGATGTTGTAATTCTGAGATCGGATTTTGTTGTAACATATTTAAGCAGGTTTATGTGTATTAAAATGATTATGGGCAAAGTGATGAGTTACAATGTATACTTAAAGGCCAAAGTTTTGAATTGTATATATCAGGCCAAAGTGTTGAAATTAAGGCCTGAATTATAAGAAGGTTTGTGTAATATAAGCAGGTTGTTGGTAAATATACAAAACAGCGTGATTATTTTAAAAAAAATTTTAAAATCTGGGACATTAGACAATGCTTTTACAAAAAAGCGCTGCTAAAGGTTACAAACATAGCGCTACAAAAGCGCTGCTATGGATTGGGAAGGGGGGGGGGGGTCTAAGACAGCGCTTTGTGAAAGCGCTGCTAAAGAGGGGGAGGGTTGGGGGGAATATGCAGCGCTGCTAAAGGGCTAAGAAAGCGCTGCTAAACGAGTTACTGAAGGGAGCCTTTAGCAGCGCTTTTCCAATAAAAAAAAGCGTTGCATTTACCTTTAGCAGCGCCACTTTTGGCAGCGCTTTTAAGCGCTGCTAAAGGCAAAAAAAACGCTGCTAAAGGTCTTTTTGGCATAGTGAATGCTATCGTACGATGAATATTGGCCCGTTTATGAAGGAGATCAAAATTTCCATAACCCAAGAATACGGAGGAACAAGAAAGGTCGCCCAGTAAGCATACGTATTACAACGGAAATGGATAACTTTGATAAGCTTGAGAGAAAATATTCAATGTGTCGTCAAACGGGCCACAATCGAACCCGGTGTCCCAATGTGGGAACAAGTAATCGTTAGTGTTTTTATTAATCATCATGTATTAAATAATATTAGTTAATGATATCAATTAATATAAATTATGTATTAAAAATATATATTAATATTATACATTATTCATAATATTAATATTTACATTATTGATAATATTAATATTTACATTATTGATAATATTAATATTAATATATAATAATAATATTAATATTAATATTAATAATAATATATGTTATGGCCTGGGACCGGCCACGCCTCGCGGCCCAGCCCAACGATGCACAACCAAGGCCCAATATGATTTAAGCAGGCTGGCCGGGCACGTGACCCCCCTCAACGGGCAGGGCCTGCTCCCGCCGAGCAGGACGGCGTGCCTCAAGACGCCCTCTGCGCTCTCCCCTCGCCGGACAGACTAGCCCTCCTCGGGCAGAACCCCCATGCCGTCGAGCAGGGCAACGTGTCTCCTCCACGCCTCGTGCGCTCCCCTCCGCGGGGAGAACGACACACCTTCGGGGAACCTCGCGAGCTCTCCTCCGTGGGGAGGACAACGTGCCATACGCACGTTCTCCACGTGCCCCCCTCCGCGGGGACACGTCACCAAACAACTGCCCACCTCCGAAAGAGCAGGTCAAACCCACTTTTCGGAGATCTCAGGACAGTTGGACTAGGGTGAAGACCATGTCCTGGTCTTCACTACGCCACGTAAGCCCTAGCAGTCACCTGGGTTGGGCCTGGCAATCCAGCCCAACGCAAGTGACCGTTGGCCTAGCGCTGGGGTCTCTCTATAAACACCCTCTTCCCCAAGAGGGTCAGGTAATTCACTTCTTACCCCATTTCTGTACTTTGCTCTCACTCTGCCCAATTCCTTACTTTGGCATCAGAGTGTCTTGCAGGTTCACCCCCTTCTCCTCCTTATCACCGGTGAATAGGTAGCAGTCCAACAGCGTGTGGCCAGCCCGTGATCCCCTTCTGATCAGGTCAGATCAGTGGCGCCGTCTGTGGGAACGGAAACTTCCCCGTTACTCCGAGCAGAGAACCAAAGTTTCACCAACACTCCACGATCATGGCTAGCCCACACCATGACAATACCGTGCATGACTTCATGCTCAACGTTGCCGCCAACGGCAGCAAGCAGACGGAGACGTCACGCCCAGCGGAGACCGACGAGAGAGACGGCCAAACTGCGTCTCCCTCGTCCGCAGAGCCGACACACCAGGCTGACCGCCGGCCCCAAAGCCCAGCGGCGTTCCAACCTGTTCCCATCCCTGCGGGAGCGGGCCCAACGGTGCCCGCCCTCTTTGCGGCCATCAACCAGACGAACCAACTATTGTTTCAGCAGAACGCACGAATTGGAGCGCTGGAGCGGGAGGTCCCCCCAAGGTCCCCTCCGCGGGAAGACCAGAATGGGGGCTCGAGGAGTCCCCCGCCTCAGCCCAGAAATCGAAGACCTCGGTTGGAGAGGCCCCGAACGGAAGTAGTGCGGGAACGCACCAGATCCCCGACGAGACAAGTTCGCGGGAGGCGGCAGAACACGGCAGCAATACCGACCAGGCATCCGCGCGTCGAACCCCCGGTCAGAAGGCCGAGGACCCGAAACTAGGTGCTTATCCTAAACGGCCCATCTCCTCCTTGGTCACCCGCTCTCAGCGACGAAGATGACTACAGGACTCCCTTGTCCCGGGAAATCATTGCTGCCCCCATCCCCCACGGGATGGAGAAGCCCCCGACGCTCTCGAAGTACGACGGTACCTCCGACCCGGACGATCACCTTGAAGACATTGAGGCCATGCTCGATTACCGAAACGTCCGAGGAGCTATCAAGTGCAGGCTATTCCCGACGACCCTAAGGAAAGGCACCATGACATGGTACAAAAGTTTGGAGCCCGAATCGATTATGTCATGGAGGGTCCTGAAGGACCTGTTTTCAAAACACTTCACAGCGTCCCGACGCCACCCGAAGACAGAAGCCGCCTTCGGCGCGATAATCCAAGCCCCCGACGAACCTCTCCGAAAGTACATTGAAAGATTCACCCGGGAAGCGGTGCAAGTAAAGACGTCAGACGAGATGAAGCGTTACGTAATGGAGCAGGGTCTACGCTGCGACTCCAAGTTCTATGAGGCTGTGGCCATACACCAACTAGCTTCCCTGCAGGACTTCCTCGAGAGAGCCGCGCATTATATCCGGTTCGAGGAAACCCAAGCAGCCAACTCCGCACGAGACACCCGAGACAGGGAGGCCCCCCGCGGGCAACGAGATGGCGGAGCCTCAAGCCAGCGGCGGGGAGGTGACCGCCGTCGGGAAGATCGCCCCCGCGAACAACGCGGCCCCGCCGGCCGATTCACGAAATACACGGCCTTAGTCGCTTCCCGCGAGCGCATAATGGTTGAGTGCGCCAAAACCGAATTTACCCAGGGAGGTGTCCGCTTCCTCAGGCCGACGCCCCCTAAACCCAATGTGGACAAGTCGAAATACAACCGATTCCACAGGAGCCACTGGCACGTGACCGAAGACTGCATCCATCTCAAGGACGCGATCGAAATCCTGATTAAGGACGGCCACCTAAAGAGGTACACCCGTGGGGGTGAGGCCCCGAGGCAAGAAGCCCCCGAGGCCAAGAAATTCGAAGAGCTCCCCTCTTCCGACGGTGACAACGGACTTCAGGTCGCGTTGTGTGTCAGCCTCCCCGAGGACTGGTTCATGGACAGAGAGTTCGGCCTCCCCGACGGCCCCGACCTACCCGGCGAGCCGGTACGGCCAACCAACCGGTGGGAATACTTTGCTAGAGCCATGGTCATCTCGGGCGGCGCCACAAGGAACCTGTCCATAGGATCAGTGAAAAGAAAGTTCGACGAGCTTATCACAAGCAACTCCGGCAAGATGAGCACGCTCGAAAGATTTCACGGTCGATCCAATCCGATCACATTCTACCTCGAGGAACTCCCGGGGGGCTCCCCCAACTCCAACATCCCCCTGCTGATACGGGTGCGGATGGCGAACTTCGACGTCAGACGCATCCTCGTCGACGGAGGCAGCTCGGTGGACATCATGTACACACACCTCTTCACGACCCTCCAACTCGACGAATCCAACCTGTCCCCTTACGTAGGCTCCGACCTTCAGGGGTTCAACGGGACGACAACGAGACCTTGGGGGTACGTGGAGCTGAAAGTCACTTTCGGGGAAGAGGAAACGGCCAGGGAGATCAGCATCCGTTTCTTAGTCATCGAGTGCTCGTCCCTTTACAATTGTATCCTGGGCAGAACGACGATAGCAGAACTCACCGCGGTGCCTTCCACCGTCCACCTAAAGATGAAATACTACACAAAGCGGGGGGTCGTCGTGACCCTGAATGGGGACATCGAGGCCGCCCGGAGGTGCTTCGAGGCCGCGCTAAAAGGTTTGGACACCATCACTCCAGCAACTAAGAAGGTGACCCCAACCGTGGCGTCGAAGAGCGAACCAAAGGAGCTCGTCGGATCCATGGACCTTAACAGCCGCTTCACCGAAGAGCACGATCACGAAATAAGGACCAGCGAAGCCAACCAGTCCAACGGCCAACGCATCCACCCGGCATGCCCTATCCCGGATGGTGAATTCGAGATCGTCACACTCAGGGAGGACAAGAGCAGAACCGTGAAGATCAGCGCCGAACTCCTAGACTTAGCGAAAAAACAACTACATGCCTAGCTCTGCGAGAACGCCGACCTCTTCGCTTGGAGCGCCGCAGAAATGCCCGAACTCGACCCCGAGGTCGCCTGCCATCAGCTGTCCATCAGCCCGACCGCGAAGGTCGTAGTTCAACGTAGGCGTGGACAGTGTAACACCCCACTTCCCAAATTAAATAAAATATAAACATTATAAATAAACATCAGAGTTTTCACCAAAATAGTGGGATATCACATCACCAAATTTTTATAAAAATACTTTATTAATCATTCTCAAAAATAATACAGCGGAAAACATTATTCCAACATTCTCGGCCATCCGCCAAATTTCGTAAAATCTTTATTATTATAACTCACAAAAAAAAAGTGATACGTCACAGGATTACAACAAGTTTGACATAAAACAATTAAAACACCCATATCCCATGTTACGTATCAGAGCATCCTAGACTCGACTGGCACACCACCATCCAAGCTATCTAAGTACCTGGATTATTTGTACTTCCGGAGAAGCACAGACACAACAACAACCAAGGGGTGAGAAAACATGATCAAAAATATATTGGTAATGTAATACATGTAAACAAGGTAGTAAAACACACCAACACACCAATATTCACCCCAACAACTCCATATAACGAACCTACTGTTCAAATTACAATATAACATATTATAATGCAAATATGCAACTCAACACCATGCATGCGGTACCGACTCATTGGTTCATTCAATCGAACCTGGATAGATCACTTACGCTCCTCCTGAGACATGATCTATCCCCCACCATTCTCCACCAAGGAGTACGGATGAATCACTTACGCTCCTCCTGAGACATGATTCATCCCACCAAAAACACCATGATATGCACACACCAATGCATAACTATCATATTTAGGCACACTAAGTGCACACGATCCTCCTGATCATATCATCATACATCAATGCATATATGTGTAGATATATTACACCAACACCATATAAATCAATCAGATAGTAAATAAATTCATACTATAACACCATATATAACCACATCCCAACACCCGGGAACACACGATCCTACTGATCACTACATACATATACGTTAACCAATTGTTCACCAACAATATCAAGGAAAACGAGTACCATCACCAAGTAAACAAGTTCATACTTTATCACCAAGATATAAACACGTCCCACCACTCAGGAATACACGATCCTACTGATCACTACACCATGCTCCGCATGATTCATACACCAACTAATTATCCATTTAAATAATTAGTAACGGAAATCACATACTATCACCGAGTACTCACTCTATAACACTCAATCATCTCCCCCGTAATCAACAAAGTCCAAGGGCACTACACTCTTAGCGCACACAGCATAACAGCATAGAAAAACCACATTCTGCTACGCTCGCTACACCCTCGCTAGGCGAGCTCCCAGCGAATGCTCGCTACCTGTTCTCTTAGCGAACCTCCTCGCCAATGACAGCAGAACCTACTGGACTCACTCGCTACCTCACTCGCTAGGCGAGCACCTAGCGAACGCTCGCTGCCTTCTCGCTAAGCGAAGTGCTAGCAAGTTGCCTGCGACTTCTCAAGTTCTCACAGTTCAGAATTCTCACTCTTCTCCGATTCAAGCCTATTCTATAACATCCACTTCCTATACTATCCGTATTAGGACCAATGCATATTAGGCTTATCAATCTTCCTATAATTCTACTCCAGATCAATATTACGGCACACTACCGGCACTTTAGAGTTACTCTGAACCTTACTCAAACCAAACCAACACCAACAGTCCATCAACAATGGCAACATCAAACATCCGTACATCATCATATACATATTATTCCAAAGTCATCACTTAAACAATCTATCGACACATCAAAAAGGTCACACAGAACTTCCCTAAAACCGTAAACTCAACCTATACGCCAAATTAACCAAAAACAACAATTCACCAACAATCAACATATTTCAATCCATCAACATCAACATAACTCAACAATCAATAGCATGTCAATATAAAACTTCATCAACAATACATTCCTACGGGGTTAAGGAATCCCCACTACCCTATACATGTATATACCATTCCCAATCAAGTTTCTCCCCCTTACCTTGTTAATCGGTTGATCGATGAAATTCTTCCTGGATTTGGTCTCTTGGCCTCCTCTTTTCTTTCCGTTCTTCGTTCCCTTTTTCCTTCGTTCTTCTCACTTCTCTCGTTCTTTCCTCTTCTCTCTTTCTATTGCTCTTTCTCTCTTCCCTCTTTCTATCGTGTTATTTTCTCTAATACTTCCCCCACCCCTTCATATTCTATTTTCCTTTTTATTTCCTATCCCAATAATAATAATAACTAATAAAAATAACATAATAATAATAATAATAATAATAATAATAATAATAATAATAATAATAATATTAATAATATTATTATTATTATTATTATCACACCAATTTCCCACGATCTATGGTAATCCCTTTTCTCTCTATTCCAACTTTTCTAATATCTCCTTGCTACCCCTTATATTTCCTTCCTCACGGTTTCTATCATGACTTTTCATATTTCCATTCTAACTTCCCAATAACCCTTCCACCTCTTATTTTACTTATTTCAACCACTAATATTCCCAATAATAATTCTAATATAATAATTATAATAATCATAATAATAATAATAATAATAATAATAATAATATAATATAATACTATTATAATATTATAGTAATATTCAACATAATAATAATAATAGTAATACACCCAACAATAATTATAATTATAATAATAATAATACTAATGATAATAATAACAATTATATTAATACTAATAATAAAATAATATTAATAATAATAATCTTAATATTAATAATACTAATATAATATTACTAATATTAATAATACTAATCATAATAATACTATTAATAATAATAATAATAATAATAATAATAATAATAATATTATTATTATCTCACCAAAATAATAATAATAATAATAATAGTAACAATATTATTATCTCACCAAAATAATAATAATATTAATAATACTAATAAATATAATAATATATAATAATAATAATAATAATAATACCCCCACCAATATTACTATTATTCATTATATTATCATATTCACACCAAAAATCATAATAATATAATAACTATATTAATAATAATATTATATTCTCCATATTTATAATATTACTACAAATATTAATAATAATCATAAATATAATAATAATAATAATAATAATAATAATAATAATATTAATATTAATACCACCACCAATATTACTATTATTTCTTATATTATTATAAACTCACCAAATTACCACCAATGATCCTCCCATCTCAGGGACACCCACCAAACATCATCAAATACACCCTACCAAAGGGCACATCAACATATAATATTTAAAATAATAATAAAATGACTAAATAATTAAAATGGGTGTTACAACTCTCCCCCACTTTAATTATTTTCGTCCTCGAAAATTACCTGATGGAAATAATTCCGGATACGCTCCCCGCATCTTTTATTCCAATTCTCAGGTCACACTGCCTTCTGCAGCACCTCCCCATACTACTTTCACCAAAGATATCTCCTCCCTTCGGAGTTGTTCCTCGCTCGCCAAAACGAACTAGCAATGCCTCAACAATCGGAATATTTTTCACTTGTACATCATCCACCTGGTTCAATGTACTTTCTCGACTAAGACACATGAAACATATCATGCCAATTCACAGTGACAACGGAAAAACAGTCTAACATGTTACTCCTCCCATGCCTCCGCTGCGCCACTCTGATACAACTACAGAACACGGTGCGAACTTCTGAGATTTCGAAGCTCGACCAACACCAGTCACCGGCGTGACCCTCAAAACACATATTGCCTCGGATCCTCTCGATCTTCTCAGCCATCTCAAGCATAATTTTCAAGTCTGAGTACAACACTCTTACTCGATTTATTTCAACACAGGAGAGTCCTACACTCCCTATCTCACCAAGCCACATATAGTGCCATTCCGACACTAGGATGGTAACCGTTATTATAGGTAACTCAATCAACAATAATTAATCATCCCACGCTCCATCTTGATCCGACACCCAAGCTCTCACCAATTCTCTACAGACTCAATAGTCCTCTCTGACTGACCATCAGTTTGCGGATGGTAGGTCGAACTCAGCTTCAACTTAGTACCCGAAGCTTTCTGTAAGCCCCTCCAAAATCTCAATATAAACCTCAAATTTCCATCTGACACAATATTCGTTAGTATCTCATCCAACTTCACCACTTTCTCAATATGCATCTCGTATATCCTCAACACGGAATAGTTAATCCACTCCTAACAATTCAAATTAAAATTATGTCTTTACAAATTCTTTGGAAATCTCAACAGCAATTTCGTGAAAATACTACCTGATTTCCACTCTGGAATATTTAACGACTACATCAGACTCAACAGTCTCTGATGTTCACTCTTCGAATTCCGACAATTCTAACTAGCATATTCCACCTCTCCTTATCCATGGTCTCAAAAACAATCTACTCAAGTTCGGTTACTTCTTCATAGCACCGAGATGGATACTCCATCTACCTCAATGTATTTCTTCACGAGTACTCCTACTCCCTTCAACAACATCTGATATACATACTCTATCATAACATCTCATGGTATTATTTCCACAAACCCGACAATCCACTCTTCGACTCTAATTTATCAATTTCAACTAATTCACTATTCAACCCAGATTTCTGACTTTCTCGATTCTTCTCAAGGATATCACTAGTCAGATCTTAATAATAAAAGCTTAACTCCATAATAAGTATCCTTACTCACAAAACGCATATTATGAAATTTCTCAATCAGTTCTAACTCTTTTCACCATCATCTTCGGTATATGCAAATATTTCTAACTCACTGCATCATCTACCATGTCCGCTTTACCCGAATGGTAATTCAACTCGAAGTCGTACTCTTTTCGAAGTCCCAATTATTTCCTATGCCTCATATCCGTCTTATTCAAATTAAACAAACACCTTAAACTCTTAAGATCACCAAACATCTCCGATCTCAGTCTGAACTTTTAAAGACTCCGACTCCAGTACAATCACAATAGTAACCAACTCTAAATCACTGGTCGGATGATTTCTCTTATACACTTCAAGTTTCCTTTTGCATAATTGAAACTCGCTGAAGTTGTCTTTAGCAAATCCCCTAATTATATCAACAAGCATCACAAACACCACAATTAGTTCTATCGGATTCGGCAGAACTTTCCTTACGGAAGTATATCACCGCTCTTTTTCCAACACTGATAACTCCAGTTCCTTATGCTCAACATAATCCTCTATACGCTTCGAATACCTTAAAATATCATTTATTAACACAACCATTGCCTTATATAAATAATTAAAGAAGATCTCATGCCAAGTGGACAAACAAGTTGTGAGTTATAGCGGGAACACATACTGTACCGCCCGTCCTTACCACAACATTCAAACACACTTCATCAATAAATAGCTTAAATCTATGTCAATACTTCATCATCTCATAGATAATTTGAATAGCTTTCCAACGCTTCGAACCGCGCGTCATTCCGAGTTACGGTTCTCCCGTTACGGCAAAAACACCAGAATAACATTTTCTGCCCAGGACCCCTTCGCCAGGCGAACACCGCAGCGAATATGGACGTTCGCCAGTATGCTCGCCAGGCGAACATGACAGTCCCAAAATCCTCTTTTCGACCGTTACCCGACTTCCGAGTGTCCGATTTCGATTCCGTAAAAAGCTGCGATCTCGGAATTTAACGTACAACAACAATTTTATACTTAGGAAGCCATCCAACACATTTTAAATCTATGAATAATTTAAAACTCAATTACTTCCAATCTCAACAGCAGATCTTTGAGCCTCCTAATACGATAGAACGTTTGACCTTCGTCCCATCCACCACAAGAACTCTACTCGAGATCACATGACCAAGGGACTCACATCCCTCGATCAATTGTTCCATCAAATCATTAACTCTTGGAAGCGAACACCTATCCTTGATTAGTCACCCTGTTCACTTATCTATAGTTCACCCAAAGCTTCACAAAACCTTCTATCTGTCTAACCAACAAAATTGGTGCACATTACGGTAGCACACTCAAACAAAAGAACCTCTCTCCTAGAAGGTCTTCAAGTTGACTCTTCAACTTCTCCAATCCCAACGAAAACACACCATATGGAGTCACTAATATCGGACTCGTTCCAACAACAAAGTCAACGTGTGAGCTTTACTTCACACTCCGATAGTAAATCACCTACCTCATCCGGAAACCTCCGGCAATCGCAAATAATTGACAAATCCCAATTTTTCTCACTTTCCTTCTCATTCCAAGTTTCAGTCAAAATAGACACTTCAACACCGTCTTACGCCAAATTCCTCAAAATAATCCCTTAAGCACTTAGCTTAACTCAAGACTATACACTGCTCACGCCACCCAAGCTTGCAAGATACGTCTATCCCATCCAACACAATCCCGTCCACTATTAACAAGAGATTAAGGGGGATCAGTTCCTCAATTTGTTAATAGACAGCCGAAATCATGATGGGGTACAAACCATCTTTACCAAACTATGATATCACTCCTCAACACACTAAGCCACCACACTGTAGCTTTTCGGAGAAATACAACTTCTCCCCCACTGGAATCATTCCACTTCTACCAATGAAGTTAACCAACAACATGTACCGACAGTGTTTTTACACACATGTCGCATACCAGGAAACAATAACACTAGACAACATTGGTCGGACGGACCGACCTGCTCTGATACCAATTGTAACACCCCACTTCCCAAATTAAATAAAATATAAACATTATAAATAAACATCAGAGTTTTCACCAAAATAGTGGGATATCACATCACCAAATTTTTATAAAAATACTTTATTAATCATTCTCAAAAATAATACAGCGGAAAACATTATTCCAACATTCTCGGCCATCCGCCAAATTTCGTAAAATCTTTATTATTATAACTCACAAAAAAAAAGTGATACGTCACAGGATTACAACAAGTTTGACATAAAACAATTAAAACACCCATATCCCATGTTACGTATCAGAGCATCCTAGACTCGACTGGCACACCACCATCCAAGCTATCTAAGTACCTGGATTATTTGTACTTCCGGAGAAGCACAGACACAACAACAACCAAGGGGTGAGAAAACATGATCAAAAATATATTGGTAATGTAATACATGTAAACAAGGTAGTAAAACACACCAACACACCAATATTCACCCCAACAACTCCATATAACGAACCTACTGTTCAAATTACAATATAACATATTATAATGCAAATATGCAACTCAACACCATGCATGCGGTACCGACTCATTGGTTCATTCAATCGAACCTGGATAGATCACTTACGCTCCTCCTGAGACATGATCTATCCCCCACCATTCTCCACCAAGGAGTACGGATGAATCACTTACGCTCCTCCTGAGACATGATTCATCCCACCAAAAACACCATGATATGCACACACCAATGCATAACTATCATATTTAGGCACACTAAGTGCACACGATCCTCCTGATCATATCATCATACATCAATGCATATATGTGTAGATATATTACACCAACACCATATAAATCAATCAGATAGTAAATAAATTCATACTATAACACCATATATAACCACATCCCAACACCCGGGAACACACGATCCTACTGATCACTACATACATATACGTTAACCAATTGTTCACCAACAATATCAAGGAAAACGAGTACCATCACCAAGTAAACAAGTTCATACTTTATCACCAAGATATAAACACGTCCCACCACTCAGGAATACACGATCCTACTGATCACTACACCATGCTCCGCATGATTCATACACCAACTAATTATCCATTTAAATAATTAGTAACGGAAATCACATACTATCACCGAGTACTCACTCTATAACACTCAATCATCTCCCCCGTAATCAACAAAGTCCAAGGGCACTACACTCTTAGCGCACACAGCATAACAGCATAGAAAAACCACATTCTGCTACGCTCGCTACACCCTCGCTAGGCGAGCTCCCAGCGAATGCTCGCTACCTGTTCTCTTAGCGAACCTCCTCGCCAATGACAGCAGAACCTACTGGACTCACTCGCTACCTCACTCGCTAGGCGAGCACCTAGCGAACGCTCGCTGCCTTCTCGCTAAGCGAAGTGCTAGCAAGTTGCCTGCGACTTCTCAAGTTCTCACAGTTCAGAATTCTCACTCTTCTCCGATTCAAGCCTATTCTATAACATCCACTTCCTATACTATCCGTATTAGGACCAATGCATATTAGGCTTATCAATCTTCCTATAATTCTACTCCAGATCAATATTACGGCACACTACCGGCACTTTAGAGTTACTCTGAACCTTACTCAAACCAAACCAACACCAACAGTCCATCAACAATGGCAACATCAAACATCCGTACATCATCATATACATATTATTCCAAAGTCATCACTTAAACAATCTATCGACACATCAAAAAGGTCACACAGAACTTCCCTAAAACCGTAAACTCAACCTATACGCCAAATTAACTAAAAACAACAATTCACCAACAATCAACATATTTCAATCCATCAACATCAACATAACTCAACAATCAATAGCATGTCAATATAAAACTTCATCAACAATACATTCCTACGGGGTTAAGGAATCCCCACTACCCTATACATGTATATACCATTCCCAATCAAGTTTCTCCCCCTTACCTTGTTAATCGGTTGATCGATGAAATTCTTCCTGGATTTGGTCTCTTGGCCTCCTCTTTTCTTTCCGTTCTTCGTTCCCTTTTTCCTTCGTTCTTCTCACTTCTCTCGTTCTTTCCTCTTCTCTCTTTCTATTGCTCTTTCTCTCTTCCCTCTTTCTATCGTGTTATTTTCTCTAATACTTCCCCCACCCCTTCATATTCTATTTTCCTTTTTATTTCCTATCCCAATAATAATAATAACTAATAAAAATAACATAATAATAATAATAATAATAATAATAATAATAATAATAATATTAATAATATTATTATTATTATTATTATCACACCAATTTCCCACGATCTATGGTAATCCCTTTTCTCTCTATTCCAACTTTTCTAATATCTCCTTGCTACCCCTTCATATTTCCTTCCTCACGGTTTCTATCATGACTTTTCATATTTCCATTCTAACTTCCCAATAACCCTTCCACCTCTTATTTTACTTATTTCAACCACTAATATTCCCAATAATAATTCTAATATAATAATTATAATAATCATTATAATAATAATAATAATAATATAATATAATACTATTATAATATTATAGTAATATTCAACATAATAATAATAATAGTAATACACCCAACAATAATTATAATTATAATAATAATAATACTAATGATAATAATAACAATTATATTAATACTAATAATAAAATAATATTAATAATAATAATCTTAATATTAATAATACTAATATAATATTACTAATATTAATAATACTAATCATAATAATACTATTAATAATAATAATAATAATAATAATAATAATAATATTATTATCTCACCAAAATAATAATAATAATAATAATAGTAACAATATTATTATCTCACCAAAATAATAATAATATTAATAATACTAATAAATATAATAATATATAATAATAATAATAATAATACCCCCACCAATATTACTATTATTCATTATATTATCATATTCACACCAAAAATCATAATAATATAATAACTATATTAATAATAATATTATATTCTCCATATTTATAATATTACTACAAATATTAATAATAATCATAAATATAATAATAATAATAATAATATTAATATTAATACCACCACCAATATTACTATTATTTCTTATATTATTATAAACTCACCAAATTACCACCAATGATCCTCCCATCTCAGGGACACCCACCAAACATCATCAAATACACCCTACCAAAGGGCACATCAACATATAATATTTAAAATAATAATAAAATGACTAAATAATTAAAATGGGTGTTACAGACAGTCCCCAGAAAAGTCGGCGGCGGCTGAAAAAGATGTAAAAGACCTCTTAGAGGCGCATTTTATTTCGGAAGCCTGGTATTCAACTTGGCTGTCCAACGTTGTACTCGTTTAAAAGAATAATGGAAAATGGCGCATGTGTGTTGACTATACCGATCTCAACCGGGCATGTCCTAAGGACGCCTACCCCCTCCCCAACATCGACAAACGTGTCGACAACTCCGCGGGCTTCAAGCTCTTGTCCTTCATGGACGCATACTCGGGCTACAACCAGATCCCGATGGCCGAGCACAACAAACAAAGCACGGCCTTCATGACGGTGTCAGGCAACTATTACTACAACGTAATGCCCTTCGGCCTAAAGAACGCCGACGCCACGTACCAACTAATGATGAACAATGTCTTCCGGGGTGAAATCGGCGACATGCTCGAAGTGTACATGGACGACATGATCATCAAATCCTGCACGAAAGTCGACCACACAACCCATCTCAAAAAGGTCTTCGACACAGCGAGAAACTGCCGAATGCGCTTCAACCCAGAGAAGTGCACCTTTGGTGTCTGCGCTGGAAAATTCCTCGGCTACTACCTGACCGAGCGTGGGATCGAGGCAAATCCGGACAAGTGCCACGCCTTTTCGGAAATCACCACCCCCACCATAAAGAAGTCCATCCAATCCCTCAACGGCGTGCTCGCCTCACTTTCTCGGTTCATCGCCAAATCTTCACAGCACACCCTCCCCTTTTTCAAACTACTCAGGAAGGAGACCACGTTCGAATGGACAGAGGAGTGCGAGCAAGCCCTCCACCACCTTAAATGCGTCCTATTCGAACCGCCAGTGCTGACACAACCCGTGATGGGCGAAACCCTACACCTATACCTAGTTGTAGCTAACGAGGCCGTCAGCGCTGTTCTCATCAGAGAAACCGAAGAGGGGCAAAAGCCAATCTACTTCACGAGCAAAGCCCTCCACGGTCCCAAAGTCCGATACCAGCTGATCGAAAAATTCTCCCTAGCCCTTATCACCGCCGTGTGACGGCTTCGACACTACTTCCTAGCACACACCATCATGCTCCGCACCGATCAGCACATCCGCCAGCTCCTCGGTCGGCCCGACATGGCTGGACGCATGCTGAAATAGTCGTTAGAGCTATCTGAGTTCGACATCGTCTACGAAGGCCGGAAAGTCATCAAAGCCCAAGCCCTGGCCTATTTTGTTGCCGAGATGACCTCGTCACCCGACCCTACCACGGGGAGCCACATATGGACCATTTTCGTGGATGGCTCCTCCAACTCCACGGGCAGCGGAGCAGGCATCATCCTCGACAACGAAGAGGGCACCATCATAGAGGTTTCCCTCACGTTGGCTTTCCCGACGACTAACAACCAAGCCGAGTACGAAGCGTTCCTGGTCGGGCTTCGCCTAGCATCAGACCTCGGGGCCAGAGAAATTAAAATCTACACAGATTCCCAGTTGGTCGCCTCGTAAGTACAAGGAGAATACCAAGCGAAAAACAACAGCCTCGCCTAATACTTAGCACTTATCACCGAAAAACTACGAAGTTTCGACTCCGCGGAGATTCAGCACATCCCGCGCGACCAGAACACCCGAGCCGATATTTTCTCAAAATTGGCAAGCACCAAAAAGCGAGGAGGCCACAAGTCAGTCATCTAAGAAGTCCTATCGCAACCAAGCACCAAAGCGACCACCGCCCCTCTCGACATCAACGCAATAGGAGATACCGACTTTTGGATGACACCGCTACACACCTACCTCAGCACAAGCCACCTACCAACTGACCCTAAAGAGGCAGGCGCGACTAAACGACGAGCCTGTTCGTACGTCCTCCTCGAGGGCAAACTATATCGCAGAGGCTTCGCGATCCCACTCCTCAAATGCATCGACAACTCCCAGGCCGCAGCCGTCCTGGAGGAAATCCACGAGGGCATCAACGCGTAGCACCTCGGAGGATGATCCCTGGCGAGAAAGGCCTTACGAGCAGGATACTACTGGCCCTCAATGCAAACAGACATGAGGGAGCACGTCAAATGATGTGACAAATGTCAAAGACACAGGGACATGCACCTCGCTCCACCGACCGAACTCAAATCCCTCTCCTCCCCGTGGCCATTTGCCTGGTGGGGGATGGACATCCTCGGCCCCTTTACCTTAGGCTCCTATCAGAACAAGTATCTCATCGTGGGCGTGGACTACTTCACCAAATGGATTGAGGCCGAAGCCTTAGCCAAAATCACGAACCACAACATACTCCGATTTTACAAACGAAATATCCTCGCACGATTTGGGGTCTCGCTCACCATCGTCACTGACAACGGCACGCAGTTCACCGGCAAAAATTTCCGCGACTTCGTTACCAAGCTCGGAACCAAACACCATTTCACCTCGGTCGAACATCCCCAGACAAACGGCCAGGCGGAATCCGTGAACAAGGTCATACTCAGGGGACTAAAACGACGACTCGGCGATGCAAAGAGGGCATGGGTCGAGGAACTCCACAGCGTCCTCTGGGTGTACCGAACTACGCCCCACTCAACCACGGGGGAAACCCCATTCCGCCTCACGTATGGAACCGAAGCAGTGATCCCGGTTGAGATACGCGAGACATCCAGACGAACTGAAGCTCCCCTCGACACCGACGACGCCTTACGAGAGGAGCTCGACCTCGTCGAGGAGATTCGATCAGGAGCAGCCCATTGGGAAGCCCGGATGAAACAGCAGGTGGCACTTCGCCACGACAACAAAGTCCTGAAACGCGACTTCCAAATCGGCGACTTAGTCTTGCGCAGAAACCAGAAAGACTCACACGAGGGCAAACTAGCTGCGAATTGGGAAGGTCCCTACC
This sequence comes from Lathyrus sativus, assembly GCA_963859935.3. Classification (NCBI taxonomy): domain Eukaryota; kingdom Viridiplantae; phylum Streptophyta; class Magnoliopsida; order Fabales; family Fabaceae; genus Lathyrus; species Lathyrus sativus. Next base: position 406,709,502 of record OZ012737.1, read on the forward strand.
GTGTCCGCGACAAGACGGAGCACGGGGCCTACTACCTCGAAAACCTACACGGGTAACAACTAGCTCGACCATGGAACGCCGAGAAACTTAAGAGGTACTACAGTTAAACACTGCCCGCGACGACCCATCGTCGCGACCACTGGGGGGCGACATGGTACCACCGCACCTCCTCGCGTCTCCTAAAAAACCAGACCAAAAGCAAGCCCTGCCTCTTGTGTGCGCGGGCAGAAGGCCTTGCTAGGCGGGAAACACCTCAATCGAGATTACCCACCGACGTACCAACATCGGCAGGACACCCAGCTCGCGATGGGACGTCCACGCCACGGGGAGAATTACTCCCGAACCGGTCAGGCAACAAAGCCGACCAACCGGCCAGGTCCTCACACCGCCGGAAACAATCATCGTCGAGCTACCACCCCAGATAGGCCCAAAGGCATACTAAACATGCATTTCAAACACACATACATTTCGAGCATACAAGTACGTACAGAAATAAAACGAGCATAAACAAACATGCAAAAAACGAAACCGAGCGCACACTTAGAAAATTCCAAGAAATATATTAATTAAAAGCGAGCACCAGCCCAGTAGTCAATATTACATAAACAAGGGCATGCAGGCCCGACAAAGAAAACAAGAAAATTACAAAACATCGGCGCGCAGGCCAGGAAACTACGAGCACGCAGGCCCGGGAAAACCTATGCATCCTCGCCCTCCTTCTCAGCATCCGCGAGGACGGCGTCGGGGACGATGAGCTTTGGGTCTACCACCTTCCCATCAACTATCTCATGATAGGGCCCAATCCCGTCCACGACCAGAGCAGCACCAGGGTTGACGATTGGAGCTGCGCAACAACACTCTTGAACCCGACCTCAACAGCGCAGGCAATCGCTCTCCAGCAACCGAATCCGGGCGACCAAATCAGCACACGTAATCATCCGCCGGTCTTCCTCAGTCTCATCCTCATCCGGACGAAGGGTACTGTCCAGAACTTCCAGGCGAACTGTCAGCGCTTGCACATCGGCCTCCGCCGCCCCCAGTTTCTCCTCGACCGACGTCGCCTTCTCCTCGGCACCTTCCGCCCGCTTGCGCTGGTCAGTAGCGTCCTTCTGACTCTTTTCCAGCTCCTCGGTGAGTTTGTCCAGGCGCGACTACATGAAGGTGAGATCCCCCCGCAACTTGGTCAGCTCGGCAGCAGAGCAGCCCTCCTCGCTCAGGATCATTGCCGTAGTAAAGGTCCGCATCATCGCAGCCAAATCCTCCACCAAGATGAGACGATGAGACTCTCGATCGGTATCCCAGACATCCTTCACTTCACCGGCAGAGATAGTGGGGGACCGGGCCCCGTGAATATAACCCGGGTGTTGGTGGCACGACGGGACGATGTAACCCTCCTCGGATGAACCAGTCGTCAGATCAATCAGGCCACTGGGCTCCTCGGTCCTTGGCCTCTTCGCAGTTCCTTGAGACGAAGGAGACTGACTCTCCTGGGGAGATGAAGAAGAACTCTAGCCACCCTAGACCACAGCTTCCTGCCCGACCAATTGACTCACCCGCGTCTTCGGGACCCCGGCAACCTTCGAGGCGCGCAGCTTCTTCACCCGCTCTTCGACGAAAGACATGTTCGCTGCAAAAAAAAAAAAGAGTCAGCAACATACAAAACATACAGCCGCGAGAAAGAAGAAGCGTCCCTACCTAAGTATTCCAGAGTGTCCGCCCCCGAGGCGCAACCGAGCAAGGTCTTCGTGTTAATCAGCCTCTTCTTCGTTTGCATGTTCCCCTGTGCGTCGAAGATATGCCGACCATCAGGCGTCACCAATTTCGACAGGGGAAGGCCCCGCACAAACGCCACTATTTTCATATAAGCGGCCATGTCCCTCTCGTCGAGGATCCCGGCCCACACTATATACCGGTCGGTACCGCGGTTGAAGTGCTCTGAGGTCCACAGCAAATGCACCTTTGGGAGCCACGCGACGAACCGCTGGTTATCCACCACTCACTCCCCCTTAGTAAAAAGAGAATCTGACCCTTCCCGGGTGATCGGCCGCACGAGGAAGAACCGACCCTTGAAGTCCCGGACAGATTCGATGTACGTCTTAAAAAGCGTGGTCGGCTGCTTAAACGAGACCTAACCCTGACGACCATTCACGGATTGACGCTGCAGATGGAAGATGCGGAAAAATAAGAGCATCGTGGCCTCGACTTGGAGAAAGTGGCACACCACCTCGAATGCACGGATAAAGGCCAGGACGTTGGGATGCAGCTAGGATGGGGCCAAACGTAACCAGTCGAAAAGACCCAAATGGAAAGCAGAGAACGACAATCTAAGCCGAGCCTCTTTAAAATAGAACTCGTGCGTAGGAAACGTCCGCCGCACATTGCTCGAGCATATGAGATGGTGCTCCTTGAGACGGTACACCTGCCAGTGTTGCGGCTCCCCCTCCACCCGATCCTCCACAGTTGCATAGGCACAGGACGCATCGAGCGCGAAGCAAGAAGGGGTGGACAGGGGCTCTTCGGCCATCCACTCCTCGACAGGGAGAACCCGCTCGTCAAATTCTGGGATCTCGGGCTCACTGTCTTCGACCATCGTCCCCGGTATCAAGGCCGACATGTACACCTGAAAAGCAGAGGATAACGGTGAATTCGATAGCCAGGATCAAATCCATCCTTCCACCGCAGGTCAAGTGAAAGGGCGACAATGGCAGGCGAGCGAACAAAAGACGAACACCCGGGCAGGCTCTGAGGGGCACTCCCCGCCACTTCTCCACGGGGCATTCAAAGTTAACCTATCGCCCCTCCCCGGGAGCTTCATCGGAGAAAGCGCCCATCCCCGGGGCATTCATCGGAACAATCGATCCTCCCCGGGGCATTCATCTAAACAACCCTAAAAACCACCAGATACGGCGGAAACTCGCATCTCTCCTCGGGGCATTCATCATGCCCCGACCACCAGCCCAAATTAAACGACGGAAATAAAAGAAAAGAAGAAGAAAACTCACTTTATAGACGGGGAGAGGCGAGATGCGAAATTAACGGCGCGGCGACGATTCACAACAACGGCGGACAGGGAGGAATTACAGAGCTTCGCAGGTGAGAAAGTAAGGGGAAAAGTAAAAAGTTCACGGGGACCCCCATATTTATAACCCGACGCAGAACTCGAAGCGACACTAGGCTTTTGAGTATCCTAGGGTAGTCGCCCACTCGGTGCGTGACACGTGGCGGCAAACTGACCGTCGCGTCCCTTCAAATGCCTTTGCCCCGCGCACCCGGCGACAGGAAGAGACCCTTACGCAAGCGCGCCTCGCCGAGCACAAGCCGGCAGGTCACGCGCCTCGCTATCTCTTTCCCCGAAGCAACGACCTCAAGTCCTCGCTCTCCCGCCGAAGAGCTTCAACTTGGGGGGCTCCTGTTCTGGCCTGGGCCCGGCCATGCCTCGCGGGCCAGCCCAACGATGCATAACCAAGGCCCAATATGATTTAAGCAGGATGGTCGGGCACGCGACCCCCCTCGATGGGCAGGGCCTGCTCCCGCCGAGCAGGACGGCGTGCCTCAAGACGCCCTCTGCGCTCTCCCCTCGCCGGACAGACTAGCCCTCCTCGGGCAGAACCCCCATGCCGTCGAGCAGGGCAACGTGTCTCCTCCACGCCACGTGCGCTCCCCTCCGCGGGGAGGACAACGTGTCATACGCACGTTCTCCACGTGCCCCCCTCCGCGGGGACACGTCACCAAACAACTGCCCACCTCCGAAAGAGCAGGTTAAACCCACTTTCCGGAGATCTCAGGACAGTTGGACTAGGGCGAAGACCACGTCCTGGTCTTCACTACGCCACGTAAGCCCCAGCAGTCACCTGGGTTGGGCCTGACAATCCAGCCCAACGCAAGTGACCGTTGGCCCAGCGCTGGGGTCTCTCTATAAATACCCTATTCCTCAAGAGGGTCAGGTAATTCACTTCTTACCCCATTTCTGTACTTTGCTCTCACTCTGCTCAATTCCTTACTTTGGCATCGGAGTGTCTTGCAGGTACACCCCCCTTCTCCTCCTCATCACCGGTGAACAGGTAGCAGTCCAACAGCGTATGGTCAGCCCGTGATCCCCTTCTGATCAGGTCAGATCAATATATATTAATATTAATAATATTAATATATATTAATATTAATATTATTAATATATATATATATATATATATATATATATATATATATATATATTAATATTATTTACATTATTGATAATATTAATATTAATATATAATAATAATATTAATATATATTAATATTAATATATATTAATAATATTTAAAAAGAATTAAAAATTAAAACGAAAATAAAAAATCTGAAAATGGACATAGCCGCCCATTGAAAGGGCGGGACATAATAATTTTAAGTCTCTGCCGCCTATTGGAAGGGCGGAAGTGTTCAGCTAAAAACCATTTTTGTTTGAAAATGTGGCAATTTGGAAAATTGATGCAAAAGTGTGGCATTATGTAAATTAACCCCTAAAACTATGGCAGGAAAGAAAAAAAATTCAAATATATGATCCATTATTTATGTGTTATTAAATTATCTATGATAACATAGAGAAATAGTAGTATAAAGAAGTACTTAATTTCTTCATTTCAAAATGACTGTTGTTTAAAGTTTTTATACACAGATTAAAGAATACAATGATATAGTCATAAAATATTGTATTTTTAATTAATGTGTTAGAAATAGTGTAAAGAGTAATAATTATATGACACAATTGAAAAAATAACAATTATTACTATATTAAAAAGTGATAATGACATTCATTTTAAAACAAACAATTTTCCTAAAACAACCGTTATTTTAAAACGGATGGAGTATTATTTAAAAAAAGCATAGTAGCTAATACGAGGTACAAAATTTATATTTGGTTTATTAATTATAATGAAAAAGTGGAGTTTTAGTTATAGTAATAAGAGAATGATATTTCATCCTTTGCTCACTATGAGCTATAGGTCTTTATAACACACATGCACAATATATTTCATCATTTATTAAAAACATTCAAAATTAAAGATAGATAATTTCTTATTTGATGATGTCTTTACTCTTTTTGCAGAGTTTGAACATTTGCAAAGTAAGATTATTTTTTTGATAGTTTAAGAGTCTGCCAACCTTTTGGAAAGATCCAGAGAAAAATTCAAAAATTAATACTTTATTAGTTCACTTCCTCATTTATTCAAATAGAAGAAAACATATTAACACATAAAAAATAAAACAGATCAATAATTTTACATCAAGTTTAATTTAATTTTGGTTTTGATTTTATATATTTCTCCTAAGTTATCATTTTTTTAGAAAAATAGTTTTTGTTCCTATTTCCTTTTCAAATTTCAATATTATATTAATTATTTTTTTATCAATTATACCATTATCTTATTAGTTATTATAGAATTAATTAATAAAAAACAAATAAAATAAAAGAGGCGACTAAATGTAAGAACATAATATTTTTTTACAAAGAAATTAAACAATCAGATTGAAATTTGAGTAGATATTTATGGCAAGTGGATGACTTGCTGGAATTATAAACACTTATTTGCTTATCTCTTTTTTTTTCTCTTCCTCGTCATTTTCTTTTCTCTGTTCTTGTTGGTTCTTATTTCTTTGACCAATAAGTTTAAAATTTCCTTTTCCTTCCTTATAAGCTACTATCACAATGGTCATTGAATTGTAGTTTGACAATAATAAAGATTTCTAAAATTAAATCTGAATAAAACATTTAGCTACAGTTCTCAACTATTAAATTATTAAAATAAAAATAATGTTAATTTATGCTTTAAAAACACGTGCTAAAAGATAAATATAATAAAAATTTATTATAAATTATATTTTAAATTTAATATAAATTTATAATTAATGGTCTTAATATTTTTCTCAGTACCATTTTTTTATTTATGAATTTTTTAACGTGTATCCTAAAGAGACAAAGTAGCATTACTTTTTAAATAAATAAGATATTAAATATCTGAAATTTGTTGTCAAATATATGAGATGTCCACTTATTGATATGAATTTGATCTTACAATTTATATGAACCAAATTCAAATCCCCTAAAATAATTTAAAATAACTATAAATATCTTTTAAATTGATAATAATATATAATTTATTGTCTAGTTTATTTGCATATGTTATAAAATAATTTTGTTATACCTTTTTAATCTCTACAGAATTGATAAATATGTCCAGGTTTTGAAGTTGTGGATTTTTCTTTGGGTTGATCTCAAAGAATTTGTCAAACTTGTTGGAATAGGTAGGATTGCGAGTTTTCAAGTTGAATGATTCAGATTTTATTGATACACTTTTTTTGAGCTGAATTTTACATTTTTGTCTAATTCGTCAATTTGTTCTCTTGATACTTTCACTATTACATCTTCTTCACGAATCTCTTGTCTCCTATCCCTAATGCTTCTTCGGTGTTATGACTCTTATTCCTGCTCTTTTAACAATAAATAGAAGAATAAAGTGAATATTTACATGAATTAAACCACATTAGTACATGAAAATCGAATAAAGGACGTGTGTTGCATGCTTACATTGAAAGCAGCCTCTAGAAGATTTTTGCTGAACCCATATAAGAACGACGGTTGATTTTGAGTTTTAGAGAATAAAAAATACTGTTAAAAATTACAAATAAACAATGGTAAGAGCAGAAAAAATTTCAAATATAATGTAGAAAAATGGAGTTGATATTGTCGTTGTGATACTATTGTAGGTCACTCTAAAATTGTTTTATGAGGTAGCATGTAGACAATGTGTAATATGAGAAAAGATAAGTCTCGACTTTATTACATATAATTGATCGGGTCTGTTTACTGGAATGACGAGATCTAATACTCTAAGATCCTCGATGTCATCTCAGTTAGTCAAATAAGCAATGGTGCCAATAGAGAGTTTGATAATAGAGAGTTTGATGGTATCATCACATTTAAGATTGAAGGAGTTTCCATCATTGAAGTTCACCATGGTGAGAATGGTGAGAATGGCTTTTCGAACATATTGTTATTGAGATTATATTTTTATTTTTTGCTTAATTTATCTTCATAAAAAAAACAAATTTAGAAAGTAAGAGATATCATTATATAAAAAAAACTATTGATGTTCAATATGTTATCTAAAATTTGATATCTGATACATTATCACTAAGAACTACAAGGATGAAATCGACGTGGTTGTATTGTGGAAAAAAAAGAGTGTGAGATTTGAATTTATATTCTATAAAAGATAATATTTTTAAGGATTTTTAAATGTTTTAAAATGCTTATTGAGTCTTGCAATAAGACGAATGTGACCGTTTTCATTCTCATAAAAAATTCAAACATATTATAGACTTAAAGATAAATGAATACTCTTAATCGGATCTAGAAGAGACACAAACTGAGGCTAGAAAGCAACTCCCAAAAGCATTAAGAGTTTGATCGTAGTAGCAGCCATATTGATTTGAATATTATGTCACTTTGCTTTCTATGATGATGAGTTGATGGAGTACACTGAAATGAAAAAGTATTTATAATTAAATAAATGAAAAGAGACTTGTATACGTGGGTTTGAATTCGATGAACATATACATTCTTTTGGAAAATGGTTCACCACCTATCAATCAATTCCAAGAAATCATATTGCAATCAACTACTGCTTATGGTTGAATTTATATTAAATACTGTTTTTAATTTATATTAAATAAAAAATATTTAGCTTGAAATAACTCATGGGAAGAGTGGTCCAAATACTAAACGTAAATTTCTCTCAAAAATATATCACTTCAGTCTCAAATTATAAGATTTTTTTATATTTCACGTAAATTAAAAAATTTAATTATTATTTTATGAAAAATATAAATTATATACAATTTTATATAAATATTTTCATAATTATACAAGAGAGAAAAATTAAAATAGTTGAAAGAATAAATATAAATAAATACTTGAGGGTATATTAAGAAAATGTCATTAATATTGCATTGAGAATGTAAGATGACTTATAATTTAAGACAATTTTTTTTTAACAAAGTGACATAATTTAGAACCGAGGGACTAGTATTTAGCAAATAATTATCCTATATTTAGACCTAAAAAACATATATGATGGTGGTTGAATTGTGTTTTTCGTTTTCTTAATTTGCGTCTGATCAGAGTTTAGAATCTAAACTAGTGTTCAGATTCTGATTATACTTAACAGTGGAATGTTAACAGAAGCAAATAAATAATAGCAGAAGACAAAAAGATTTATATTGATTTCTCCGAAATGAGAGTAGTCCAGTCCCCTTACTTCATAAGAGATTTTCACTATAATTAAATCATGATTACAATCGCTTATGCATTCAACATAAGACTTTTACAATGCTTAGACCCTAAGACTCAGACTTCTTGCTTAAACCCCTAAGGCTCAAGACTTCCTTGCTCAAGGCCTACAGACTCAAGACTTCCTTGCTTAGAACATTAGCCTAAGACTTTCCTGCTAAGGTCCCTCAGACCCAAGACTTCCTGCTAAAGCCCCTTTGACCCAAGACTTCTTGCTTAAATCCCCTAGGTTCAAGACTTCTTGCTTAGACCGCAACCTAAAACTTTCCTGCTCAAGCCCCTCAGGCTCAAGACTTCTACTCAGACCTTCGATCCGAGACTTTCTTGCTCATGTTCTATGAACCCAAGGCTTTCTGCTCAACGAACCCACTTGATTAAGACTTTTAATGCTCTAGCACATAGCAGGAAACTTACATGGCTCTAGCATCTTGGCGAGAGACTTAGATTGCTCAAACAATCTACCTGATTATGACGTTCATTGCTCTAGCACATAACATGAGACTTACATGGCTCAAACATCTTGGCGAGAGACTTTGATATAAAATGCTAAACAACATGTTCAGCAGAATAGGAAACAAGGTATAATTGATACAAATATCAGAGGTACAGGGAAATCACCAAAACAAAGACCTAAAGCTCTTAATTTTTCTAAGATATTCAATGTCAAGAAATCTTATGGCTTTTACAGTTACAACCTACAAAAGAAATTCTGCATAACCAATTGTGTTAATAATTGCTGATCTTGTTACTCCTCAATCAGGTTGATCCTTGTTAAAGATTCAATTTGAACCTTCAGCTACTTATATAGCATTTACAGAAGACTAACTGTTGGAGAGATAACTTGATCAAGTGTCTTTGTTTTCTCCATAGTACAAGAGACGTTGAAGATAGATACACCAAAAAATCTTGATCCATTGTAAAACGTGTTTAAACATTAAGTCTTCAAAGAGATTATGTACTATAGATCCGTTGAGAGTTGATATCCATAAAGCATACCAACTTTTCTTGAGCCTTGTGAACTAAGACTCTAGCTGACAAACTGATTTGACAATGCAATTTGCTTCCTGCAGTACGAATAGCTTCAACTTTATCACTAACTTTGAATGATCACCAGAAGCTAATTTACATTCACCAAGTGTAGAGACAATAATGTTGCTTCTTCTGATGCTGAGACCTTCAGCTTCAGAGTTTACACCAGACATTACTTAAAGAGTGTTCTTCACTTTCTGCACCACCAGAAGCTAACAATTTATCTTCTCTCAAGTGTGCCCTTGTATATCAGATTCTGAATATATATTTACAAGTATTAGAACCTACATACGTGAAACACACATCAAATATAATCATTGTTCTTTTAATACTTTGTTATCATTAAAACTTAAGGAATATATGTCATGAACAAATCTTGTTCTAACAATCTCCCCCTTTTTGATGATGACAAATATAAGTATTTAAAGGACAATGTTGGGCAATTATAATTTTCTTTGCAACATCAGAGTATGAGGATTGTAAGCTCCCCCTGAGTCTAATAGTACAAAGTCGAGTTTTATAAACCCACCCTAAGTACTACTTTCAAGAAAAAGTATTTTATTTTTGTTAGTAACATCAGAGTCTGAGGTTTGTAATCCCCCTAAGTCAAATAGTCCAAAGTTGAGGTTTGTAAGCCCCCCGTTAGATCTATATTTAATAAAACTAAACATAATATTTTAATTTCCTTTGGCAGCATCAGAATATGAGGTTTGTAAACTATTTCTGAGTCTAATAGTCTAAGCTCCTCCTTAGTTCTATGTACAAGAAAGTTAAAATGTGTGGCTCGGACAAGATAACCATTATGTACAAAAATTAAATAATCATTATGTACAAAAATTATAAATGACCATTATGTACAAACTGAATAGGTTCAGTTTCTAATTAAATACTTTCTACATTTTCTCCCCCCTTTTGTGATAATAAAAAGAGAAAAAAAGAAAAGGATTACAGTCATAAATGCATAATAGACCATCATTACAAGATCACTACTTTTCTCTATAAGATATTGTAATCCTTTGAATTCAATAAAAAGTTTATGTCGTTGTATGATATTTGTAACATAATTATTAAGATTTCTTTTAAAAAACAAACAAAAAGCATTTGTATTTTCTTTGCACATCATGCACCATTCTAGCATTTCACACATTTTTCATAAACAAAATCTTACACTTTCATCACACTTTAGAGTCAAATTGTCTCATTTGTATAATACTCGGGCCAATCGTCAGAAAAAAAATGGACGATCTTGAGGAAGAAAATAGAGAGCTAAGAGAGGACGTCACTACTCTAAAAGAGGGTATGGAAAGACTTAACGTCATGATTGAATCAATGGCAGCAGCTCAGGATCAACCAACTCAAAGGACTGTAATCTCAGAAGTTGTGTCTGCACCAATATTTGTGGTACCCGTCAACCTTCCTCAGTACAACATGCCTAAAGGTTTTCCCTGGGGCATGCCTTTCAAGTTTATGCCTGAAGAATATATACCTCTGGTCACTAAAGGCCTAAAAGCTACTAGGTATGGCAAGAAAACCCGGGCCTGACCCAAATTTAATGGGGGAAACCCGATTTGATTGGGTGCGGGTCCGGGGAAAACTCAATTTGTAATTGCAGGTGCGGGTGCAGGGGCGGGGGGATGTTACTACCTACCCCGCACCCACCCCCGCCCCGCCCGGTGTTATAGTAATTACTTTAATACCCATGTTTAAATTATTTTATTACACATTTATTCACTTTTAGAGAAGTAATTAAAAATCCTCATTAGTCATATTTCACCATTCACTCAAACCCTCAACTTTAGAAACAAGTTTATTATTAAAATGGTCAAGTTTTTAATAAAATTATTAACTCATATTACTATTTAAAAGTAATCATTTTTTTTAGTGGGGGCGGGTGCGGGAACAACTGTTTCTACCGGAGGCGAGTCTGGGTGGTAAATTTTCACCCCCGACTGGGTTTGAGGGAGGGGGCGGGTCTATAACAGGGAGGCAGGTGCGGGTGCGGGGCTAGCTAAACCCTCCTCCGCCCCCGCCCCATTTCCATGCCTAGAAGCTACGACTAGAATATCCAGACCTAAAATTTACAAACTTCAAGTAAACGAAGAAGTGAGAGCTACGACATAGATTCTCACACCAAAAGGTTACAAACTTCAAATCATAGAAGTGCAAAGAGCCACAACAATAATGCATGTACCACAACCTGTGGTACATACCATTCCAGAAGAACAAATCTTTCATGCTACTCCAAGCAAGGATGTAGAGCTATATGAAAGAATGAATGAATTCCATGAACAGTTCTTAAAAATACAGAAAGAAATCCATGTCATTCATGGACAAGACGTATTTGGGAAGATGATGATGATCTCTGCTTAGTCCCACACGTCAAAATACTGCACAAATTTAAGATGCTCGACTTTGAAAAGTACAAAGGCAACTCTTGCCCTCAAAGTCACTTGGTGATGTATGCTATGAAGATTTCTACTCAAATAGAAAATCAACAGTTAGTAATCCACTACTTTTAAGATAGCTTAACTAGTGTCGCACTCAAATGGTACATGGGGTTAAAATGTATGAAGATTAGTGTTGCACCCTAAATTTTGCTCAACCTATTTCACTTGGTTTATGTTTCAATTGCATTGTCATTTGCATACTAAGTCATGTACATAGTCTAATCATTGCATAACATAGCATAACAAGGCATCTAACAAGGGATCAAGTACCATTTTCATCAGAAAGAGGCCCATCAAGGGGTTTTATTCAAGATCAAGACCATCCAAGTAATCAAGAAATGAGTTGAAGCTTTGAGAAGTTTGAAGGTCAACCAGTAGATTTCTCTCCCAATCTGGGGGATATGTTGAAGATCATCAATGAGTGTGTGAGCCATAGAAGGTGTACAAAGATCATGGAAGACCTAGAGGGTCATTTTGAAGATGAGACAAATCATTAATACAAGTACCAGAGCTACAGTTGAATGCAGTCAACTAGGGTTCCATCTGGGTCAACCCTAGGTCAAATGGTTGATTGGAGGGCATCAAGGCCTACTTGGAGTATGTGGAATTCATGAATTGATATGTGATACAAGTGTGGTGTTGTTCCAAGGAGAAATCAAAAGGAATCAAGAAGAAGAGGAGTTACTAGATTAGGGTTTCAGTGTAAAAAACCCTAATTCAGGCCTAACTTCCAAGCCAGATAAGTCAAAATGCAAGTTTCAAATGAAGTCTTGGTCAACATGAAACTTGTAGAACATCTCAATAGCTTTAATTTTAGTACTAGAAGTATTCAAGGATATTTATAGAACTCAAGTTATGGTTCTTGCAAGTTATGGGTCCCCAGAGGATACTGAAATTTATCTATGAAAGTCACTTGACTTCCAAACAACTTTTGCCTATCAAGGAGTTTTCAAATGGATTCTGGGCCAACATAAGAGTTGTAGATCTTGATATTAGCTTAAATTTTAGTACTAGAAGTCCTCAATAGGATTTGTAGAATTCAAGTTATGGTCTTGGCGATCCAGGGGTATTTTGGGAAAGTTGAACTACAGGTCATTTTTTGAGCATAGGTCAAAATCTCCATGTTCCACTTCTCAAATGAAAAATTGTTCAACATGGAATGTGCTTAAAATGATGTTTTTAGATCAAATAAGTCATCATGGTGGATTGATCAGCTTATTTCAAAAAGTCACTTAAAATGGCCTAAAAAAAAGGGAATAAGTCAAATAAAGTTTGGTGGAAAAAATCAAATTTTGGGTTAGAGGTTACAAACAAGCCATATGACATACAAATTTGATTGTAAAATGCATTTTAAAGACAATGGCATTGCCACAATTTTGAATTGAGGGTTATTTCAAAGACTTGCTTTGTAAATTGGTTACTTGAACCATAAGGCACAATTGCAAAACCTCATTTTCAAGAAAATGCAAGGCTCCTTTTCCATCCATACACCTCCAATATCTCATTTGGAGAGAATTTAAAAACTTTGCAAGCCAAACCATGAGTTGGTATGAGTACATAGCATGATATGAGATCTCATGACATGAGAAGTTGATTTTCTCATTGGATCAATCTAGAACTTTCTAGGGTCTTCAAATACATTCTCATTGGATCAATCTAGAACTTTCTAGGGTCTTCAAATACATTCTATATATACTTGTGAAGAGGTTCAAAGCAAGAGTTGGTGATTCATTTGTGCAAAAACCATAGATTGACATTGGAGTTTGGAAGAGAAAAAGTGAGAGATCAAAGTTGGATTCAAGTCATTTTCAAGAGTTATCAAGAATTTAATCTTCTCCAAAAAAATTCAACAAAGGTTTTCCGCACTTTTTTGCAAGAAAAAACGAGCTCCAACTACTCCGTTTCGACGCTCCGAAGCCGGTATGTGAAATTTAGTTTAATTCATTTTCGTTCTTTTTTTTCTGTTTTAATAGCTGTTTGGATTAATTGTGTTAAAAATAGTAAAAATGATCGAACAATTATGAAATTTTTTTCTGTAGATCTTGATTGTCTTAAGAAACTGTAGGAGTTGAGTTTGAATTTTTAGGATTTTATTTGAATTAGTTACGTAGTTTCTTTTGTGCTAATATCCATTGTTATGCATAATTGATATTGTTGTTTGTTTAATTTTGTTCTCTTTGATGCTTTATGCTTTTGAGCTGATTCTTTCGATATGATTTAGAGGACATCCATAGGGTTCCCCAGGAATTTTCTTAGAATTTGTAAAATTGATTAGATTCTGTTTTAGGCGTGTAGTTTAGAGCCTTCCCAAATAATGGTTTTCCATGACCAAATTTCATTTAGTAATTGTTTAGATGACCTAGAAATTGATTTAGGTCCTGATTCTGAAATGTTAGAATTTTCAAACATGCATGTTCACATAGAAATTTTATTAGAATTTTACAATTTAGGTTTCTATTTTTTTTTGGGGTTTTGCAAATGATTGTTGCTTTCGGTGTTCTCTCTTGAGTGCTTTGCCTTGTTTGGAGCGTTTGGTGGACTTGGAGCTTGAAGACTTTGGATTCCTTTTTAGAGGAGCTTCTGGACATGATGAAGATGCTTTGGATTGAACAGTGGGGCTTGGAGTGGAGCTTTCTTTCTCTTTTAAGTTTGTTTTAGGAGTTGGTAGAATTAGGCTTTTAGGGAGAGCTTTTGTAGAATTAGTTCATTTCTTCCATCAAACATAGAATGCATTGTTTGCTTCTATTCTATCCTATGATGCAAAGTCCTCTTAGGGAAGTTCCATCTCTCCTTAGGAGGGAAGTGGGGCATACCCTAGAGAGTAGAACTTTTGAGGATACACTTCCACTTCGATGTTGGTTCTTGTTGAATTCCTTTGGTTTTCAGCAAGTATGCCAACATTGCAACTTGATCTTGATGACAAATCTCTTCTTGGAGTGTGCTTGCTAAAGCTTGGAGATAAAGATTGAAGAAGCTTGAAGATGGAATCTAGCTCAAAGATAAGACTTTTGCTGTCATTTCAACTTTGCTGTTCAGAGCGTGTTGTTGCTGTTTGTTGTAGGAGTTTGTTGTTGCTGCTTGGGCTGCCTCCTCTGTATCTTTTGTTTTTCTCTGTATTGTCTGTTGGCTTGTGCTGCTTGCCCTTGAGGCTTGAAGTAAATTTGATTCACTTTGCCTGCTGCTTTCTTAGGTTCGAGGTTGAGTGGGACTCCCTTGCCTTGCTTGTTTTGCTGCATCTCATGCATACTTACTGTTTATTGTATTTTTGCTGTTTCTTTTCCGTTTATCCCCTAGGATCTCTGATTTCCTTTGCGCAGGAGAGAATTATGACAGACATTAGGTGTTAATCCATGCATGACAACATTAGGGTAGTTTTGATCCCCTTTCAAACCCTAGGATTTTTTTAGACTTCTTTCTCTTCTATCTCAGAACAATTCAAAACACAGTAATAAGGATAATCGATGTCGTACGCTACGAGCCTTAAGCTATTTGAGGAAAGGTTACTGGAGGGTCACTCTTCAGTAACCTGATTGCTTAGTGCGTTACCCTTAGGGTGACATACGACGTAGTCACCCTCAAATCATAGTCTCTAGTGTGTCAGAGATTGCAAACATCATAAAAGATGGTTCTTGCGTAAAAGACTGAAAACAAACATCAAAGTGTCATTTTTGTCCGCTTGGACTCTTAATCAGGAAAAACCCTTTCATAAGGAGATAAAAAAACATTCAGACAAGCTTGTGTCTTTCGTAGCCCGAACTACGTTTGCTCTGATCTTTCATGTTGTATGAAAGTACGTAGGCATAGGATGCGATATCCTAGCGAGCAACCTTCCCCTCTTTTCCCGTAGGTAGGAGAACTACGTTGACTCTGATTTCTCGTTTCAGACGGGAATACGTAGGCATAAAGTGCGATACTTTGCTGAGTCATTTTATTTTCTTTTAACCCTAGACCTTTAGAATAGATAGAATAACAATCCGTACTAGAAAACAAGCGTGGATCCCGTCGAGTACGACGGACGTGAGGGGTGCTAATACCTTCCCCTTACGTAACCGACTCTCGAATCCAAGATTTGGTTGCGATGACCATTCCTTTCCCGTCTTTGCGGTAGGTTTACTTCGAGCATTTCCTTTCCCTCCTTTGGGATAAATAACGCACGGTGGCGACTCTTCTGCTCAGCCGGCGCCAATTTTCGCAGTAGCGACAATTAGTACCTTCAGAGATCTTGGAGCAGCTTTTATTCAATAGTACAAGTACAATTTGGATATGGCGCCTGACATAGATCAACTCAGAGCTATGTCTCAAAAAGATAAAGAAACCTTCAAGGACTACTCTTAGAGATGGCGTGAAATTGCCGCCCAGATTTTTCCTCCTCTCGAGGAAAAGTAAATGATGAAAATCTTCTTAAAAACTTTGAGTTCGTTCTATTATGAGTGAATGGTTGCCAGTGCGCCTGACTTCACCGAGATGGTGAACATGGGAGTACTCCTTGAGGAGGCAGTCCAAGAGGGTCGATTGGTCAAAGATATAGAACCAACCAGTAGTAACAAAAGATATAGAAGCACTTTCCAAAAGAAGAAAGAGCAAGAAGTCAACATTATTTCTCAAGATAAACAAAGACGAAGATACCAACCTCGGCAGATAGCAAAAGTATCTCCTATTATCAACTCAACACCAGTTCCAGCATATCAACCACAAATTTCTTAGAATCAAAATTAAAAACCATAGTATTAGCAAAGGCAGTAATAACCTCTTCGGCAGGCTCGCCCACAATACAATAACAATAATCGTATCACAAGGTCATCAGGTTTCGATCCTTTCCTAATTCCATATGCGAAACTATTCCCATTGTAGTTAGCAAAAGGACACATTTAAACCAGGACTCCTCCTGCCATTCCTGAAAATCCCCCTTATTGGTTCAACGCTGACCAATTCTATGTCTATCATCAAGGAGCACCGGGGAATAGCATCGAGAATTATTTCAGTTTTAAATCCGATGTACAAAAAATTGTCTAGAATGAAGTTTTGCCTTTCACGGACACTAACCCAAATGTTCAAAGTAATATGTTACCTCATCATGAGAAAGATTCTATCAACTTAATTAATAAGGGTCCTGATAACAGTTATCAGATTCATGATGTATGCTTACTAGGAACAAATCTGGTTAAGATGCATCGCAGACAAAGTGGGTACGGCCACGTACCACCTCACAACTATCATCAGTGTGAAATTTGATCCAAGAACAACCAAGGGTGCAACATTGTACAAGCGACCCTTCAAGAATAGATGGACTTGGGCTGGATCCAAGAACATAGAATTCACGGAGTAAACATAGTTTATAAATGCCCAGGCATTATTCAAAATTTCGACATTCGCGCAATGAATGTAAACTTGGTAGAATTGCACTCCAGACAAAGTCAACATCACAATCTACCATCGTACGACTACAACACTTGCCCAATTTGTTCAAAAGATAATCAATGATGTCCTTTTGTGCAAGAAGCTCTCCAACGTCAAATGGATCTAGGTTGGATCCAATACTATCACGGAAGGAACGATCATCAGATCAACATGATTAATGAATTTCCAAACAGAGTTCAAATCTTTGACATTCGCCTGATGAACACAAGTCTGGTAGGATTACATGCCAAACAGGTTTGAGTTGGCTTCTTAGCATCGCACAACTATCAGGATCGTAAAATCTTCTTTGAGAAAGATCAAGGTTACATGCTCGTACAAAGAACTCTTCAACACTTATTAGATCACTGGTGGTTTCCAATATATCAGGACACAGAGACTCATCAAGTCAACATAGCTGATGAAGGCCCAAGCAGACACGAAAGTTGTGACATTCACTTATTGGAAATAAACTTGGTAAAGATGCATTGCATATAGAGTGGATACGGTCGAGTACCTCCTCACAGTTATGAATGCTGCAGGATATGTTTAGAAAATAACCAAGGATGCAATCTCATCCGAGCAACTCTCCAAAATCAGGTGGACCGAGGAAAGACCTAACCAAACAGAACGAAGGATTATCAGTCAATCAATATGGTGCAAGATTGCTCGGGGTAGTACACAGTTCATGATGTTAAAAACATTGAAACATCATTGCTCAAATTTCACAAATGCTTGTCTGGACTTAACTACTTTGGTCCAAATCACCATGATCACTCAGCTTGCAGAAAATGCAGTAGAAGCTGATATGGTTTCCTCTGCATCCGAAATGAGATTCAAGGACTGTTAGACCAAAGGACCATCACAATCTTCAATGAAAGAGGATCCATTAATTACAGAATTAATGAAAATGTCTTCACCATAATTCCCTTGCTTAGTGAACCAAAGCGCTTGGAAATTCCTTTTGACAGTGGAAAACTTCCCGATATCCCTAAACTAGAACCAATAGAGATTGCTTATGACAGTCAAAAAAGCCACATAACTCCTTTAGTCATCTACTTGCCAAGCCAGGTGCCATATAAATCGGAGAAGGTCATTCCTTACAAATACAGTGCTACCATGGTGGAGCATGGAAAGAAGTCCCGCTGCCATCCATTGTCAACATTGCTGATGTAAGCCATGTCACCCGAAGTGGCCAAATTTTCAATAGAGGAATAGAAGAGCCCACAAAACAAAAAGAACCTCAGATTGAAGTTCCTAATAAATAGATGGACCACTCAAGTGGTACAGATCAGGTGAAGAACAACGATGAAATTTTAAAGCTAATCCAGAAGAGTGAATATAACATTGTGGATTAGTTAATGCATACTCCTTCTCGGATATCTGTATTATCCCTTCTACTGAGTTCGGAAGCTCATAGGGAAGCTTTACAAAAGGTTTTGGAATAAGCCTTCGTCGAACGAGATGTAATGGTGGATCAATTCGATAACATCGTTTCCAACATCACTTCCTGTAACAACTTAGGTTTTAGTGATGAAGAGTTCCCAGAGGAGGGTAAAAATCATAACATGGCACTTAATATCACAATCAGATGCGGGGATGATGCCCTGGAGAGCGTACTGGTAGACATTGGTTCATCCCTAAATGTCATGCCAAAATTAACTCTTGTGTGACTATCTTTTCAAGGCACTTCAATGAGAGGCAGTGAGATCATAATCAAAGCTTTTGACAGATCTAGAAAAACAATTATCGGTAAAGTATACCTTCCCATAACCATTGGTCCCCACAGGTTCCAAGTCACCTTCCAAGTAATGGATATCCGAGCCGCATACAGTTGTCTATTGGGACAACCTTGGATCCATGAAGCAGGAGCAGTTACCTCAACACTTCACCAGAAACTGAAGTTTGTAAAGAACAACAAGTTGGTCACAGTATGTAGAGAACAAGCTTTAATTGTAAGCAACCTATCATTTTCTCCTACTTGGAACCAGAAGAAGTTATTGGAACCCAATTCCATGTACTTTCTATGAGTAACGAAAGCAATTAAGAAAAAAGGAACATTTATTTCCTCGTATCAAGACGTTGTTTGAATAGTGGAAAATGGTACCACTAAAGGATGGGAACAAGTTGTGATTCCTACCAATAATAGAAAAAGATAAGGTCTTATTTTTACACCAGCGTTTGCAAAAATTACAAAGAAGGATGAGGCCACTCAACCTATTCAAGATTTCTTCTACAGTGGGGGTTTCCTCCTTCTTGTTTCCCATGACTCTTCTTCACCCAATCTCAAAAAATCCTCCAACTCATCAACAAAAGAAGGCAACTTCAAAACTCAAACCAAACCAAAAATTAGATTTGGAATAGAGATGAAGAGAGAGAGTAGAGAACAGACCCAAAATACAAATCACGACCAACACACAAACCCATTGTAGTAAGAGAGGGAGATCTGAATCGAAATCGGAACCTGAAGACGTGAGCAAGGACACAGGAATTTTGAAATGAAGCGAGCAAGGTTGGATAAAATGTGTATCGATGAACTGTTCTTCTTCGTTTTGACCCTATTGGTTTTGTTTCATTAAAATTGTTTTGTTGTGGATATGTTTGACAGTTGTTCTGAAATCAGAAGTTATGATGTTGTTTAGTATTTTAAGGGCCATACATTTTGATCTGATAATATGCTGACATTATCCTTTTCTTTTTGTGGAATAATACCTTTCTTTTTTATTTTCAATATGGATTTGTCATAGGTTGTGTTTGGATTAGGATCTTCCAACCCGTTTCAATTTCCACACTTTTAGCACCCATATTGCTTTGCGCTACCATTCCCTTTCTTATCAACTGTGTGATGAATGGGCTTGAGGCCCATTGTGATTCACACACACCATTTGGTTTCACACGCACACCCTCCATATTCAATCTTCAAACCCCCTCTTGTTAAATATATTTTTTCTAAACAAGCCTTTCTAGAGTTTTTTATAATATTTTTCTAAGTAAGTTAGTTTTAGAGTTTATAAGATTTTATTTTTATAATTTAATTTTTAGAATTTTTAATATTTTTTCTAATTAGTTTTAGAGTTAATTTTTTTCTAAATAAGTTCTAGAGTTTTTTTTTATATGTACATATTTTGATTGTCTAGGTTTTAATAATTGGTTTCAAAATCTTTCAATGTTTTCTTTTCTAGTTCTTAACTTGCTAGCTTTGAATATATTTGCTCAAATTAATTTCACTTTCATTTTTCTTCATTTTTTCGGTCGATGACGAGACCTCCATAAATTACTATCAGTCAAGCTATTGATAGATAATAATGAGTCAGAGACCATCTTCTTTTCTCTTTCAATTTCTTCTTCATTTACGATTTTATTTAATTTTTCGATCTATGAAGTCTTTTAATTTGCAAACGTTGGTTTTCAAGGTTGATAACCTCCACTATTTCAAATCTGTAGAAAATGATCATTTGGATCATTTTTCTATACTTTGGGATCATGAGAGGTTTCCATTGATTAATTAGCACGAGTTTGTAATTAAGACGAGATTCCATCTTCTTTTGTCTATGTGACACGTTTTAATCGGAGAATGATCCTCAATATCATTTCTCTATCTTGTTTTTAGCACGGATATCAATTTACACGACCTCCTATAGTTCGATTTTCATCATAAGTCGAGTTACGACGGTTTAGCGTTACATTTTGTCCCGACTCAATTCACTAACAAACTGACGACTAACTTTTATTTTTTCTGACAAATATACACTGCTCTATTTTTCAGTCAGTATTATCCTGATTATATTATCTTGTCCACATGCTTGTTAATATTTATCTTGATATATTGTTGTGAATATTCCTGTATATTATCCATATATTGTATATGTTTATTTCATCTCTTCTCTTATTCATAATCTTTCAAAACACATAACAACTATCGAAACTGTAAAACCGCAAATTGGTGGACTGTTGGTTGTTTGTCCGAGTGACAAATCATTGGACATTTTCAGGAACCTTAGCATGGAGTTGTGGCCGACTTTCGCTCAAGGTGTAGCTTAGGACACATTGCACACACACGACTTTCTCTTGGGCTACCTGACAATGCTCTCATTTATTTTGTTCAATCCCGTGTAATTTGCATGTACCCTCTCCCGTTTTCGATGTACGTATTTTGTATTTCTTTGACTACGACTTATCTTCTAGGAGCACCCCCCGAGACTAGTATAACCATTTTCAAACTAATTCTCGATCCGTCATCGAGCCATTTTCAAACACCCCTCTGTAAGTTGAGTGCTCGTCCGCATTCGCCATCAACCTATCGCACACACGGTTGCACTTTATTGTAGACTCGATATTAGGAGCACCCCTAGAGACTAGTATCGTTTGTCATGCCTTAATCAAAAACCTCGCTTTCAGTTGATGTGATCATCGGAGATGTGCTCCCGTTATGGAGGGTGATGGCCATGTGTCCATAGATGTTGATAAGGTGCTCCCGTAGAGGCGGGTGATGGCCATGTGTCCATCGGAGATGTGCTCCCGTTGTGGAGGGTGATGGCCAGGTGTTCATTGGTATAGTTGTGGTGCTCCCTGAGTGGAGGGTTGATGGCCAGTTGCCCATCAGTGTGGTGTGCTCCCTGAGTGGAGGGTTGATGGCCAAGTGCCCATCATTGATATGTGCTCCTGTGAGGAGGGTTGATGGCCCGGTGCCCATCGTGATTGTGAGTCGGTACTGTATGTTTAGTGTTGTGTGAATGCATTGTTGCGTGATAGTGTGTTGTGGTTGATGGCGGGACCGTGAGTCCGGATGATATGTATATGAAATTGTATTATTATTAATTAATGCCTTTTATTTCATGTACCAGTATACCATTATTATTTAATCGTAATTCTCACCCCTTTGTTGTTGTTGTGGTCTGTGCTTCTTCGGAAGTACAGACAATCCAGGTGTTTAGCTTGTTGGAGTGTGGTGTCTCCGTAGGGCTGTTCTGATATGTAACACCGGGGCGTTTTGGGAGTTTTACTGTCGATATTGATATGTGTGCCCCTGTGGCGTATCTATTTTTGGTATATGTGTGGTGATGTTTGATGATGTTGTGTATTTTGGGCAAATGATTGTTATTGTATATATATGATGATGATGATGGATATGGATGATGTATGTATATAATATTTTATGTTATGACAGACCATATCTTTTTCCGCTGCAATTTTATTGAAAAATTCAGTTAAATTATTTGGAAAAATATTTGTGGAAATTTTGACGTGTATTGTGGCATCCCGTTTGGGAGAGAAACTCTAATATGTGTTTTATTTTATTTTGGGAACGGGGTGTTACATTTATTACGGCTAACCAATTTGTGCATATGCAATAATTTCAAGAGGAGATAGCATTCATTCTCACAATCGAGCAGTTCATGGCATGACCAGTTACGCTTGACTCAAATTGGGTCTAGGATTTTCCCCTGGTTTAAATGTCTTACTTCATTACAGAGACTCAACCGTTCTTATTAGATTATGGGATCAGGGTTTGTGAGTTGTCATCATCATAAGCATCTTCTTTTTGAGGCACCATTTGAAGATCATAAAGCTAAAGGATCGTGACAAGGACACCTTAGTAGTCGCATTTTTTCTTACACCTCAAGACTCATCTTCATCTCCCGGACGTTATCTTTGTGTGTTAAACTCATTAGCCATCAAGGCCACGATTTTATTACTTCCATTGCATGTTTTAAGTTTTATTTTCAAATCTACACCAAGTTATTCCTGAGAATCATTGCGATTTGGTTCAATCTTGTATAATGCAAACTAAGAATCCCGTATGTGATCGTCTATTTTACCAACTGTGTTTGAATGGTGAGCCACGTTCCTCTATGAATGATGATTTCTTTCAAGTCATGATTTATTTGGTTTGAGGTATTTCAAGATACGGCAAATGGTCAAGGTAAGTAGGCAACTTGTGATAAAGAAGTGGGTTCATTTTAAAAAATTGTTTATTTTTAAATAAGGTGCTTCGGCCAGTTATCCATCGCAAGACCGAGTCATCAAGGTGCTAATCCCAGTTTCACTTCATGCAGTTGCTTAAAAAGTATGCAAAACAAAACATGTAAAGGATATGCAGAGAGTTTCTATTGATCCGCAAAACAAGAATAACGAGAGATGCAATAAGAATTTGTTTTGCACAATAGAATACATGTTTTAAAGGCAGAGGCGTCGCGACCTCATTATTGTTACACTGTTACTAAACTTTTCTACAAATATATACTACAACAGTACATTCTTTATCAAGACAAAGGTACACCAATGAAGTAGAACATGTTTTGTGCTTTTTTTTCCGCCTTTCGTCGGGGCGTTAACATTAATACTGCAGCAACTACATTTTTACAATATTCGGCAAGTGAGTGATCTTGGTGCTCACATGCTAGGTCGCGTTGTTCTTTCAATCCAACAACTTCGGCGATATTCCATCACAGATCAGGAACATATTCAACAGGTTCTTCCTCAAACAGGATTCAGAAACAAGATCTGCGTCTGATGTTTGCAATATTAAACTAGCATTTGGAAGTCAAAGCGTGGAAGCACATTTCCATTGGTTTATTGTCAACTATGTATACTCATCATCTTTTTTTAATCACATTGCTGTGAAATTGAAAGGTACTATCGCACTAAGAAATTTGTTGTGTGAGAACAAAGAGCTATGACAACTAAAATAAACAACAATAAGCAAAAATAATTTTATATGCAATAAGACATCAATTTGACTTGGCAAAAGAAGATAAAAGGACAAGAAACACAATAACTTATTTATCCAGTTTGATCAAACAATCTACTTAAGAGGAGAGAATAGTTCTCTGATTCAATATTGATCTGACCTGATCAGAAGGGGATCACGATATGGCCACGCGCTACTGGACGACTACCTGTTCACCAGGGGTGAGAAGGAGGAGGGGGGTGTACCTGCAAGACACTCCGATGCCAAAGTAAGAAGTTGGGCAGAGTGGAAGCAATAGTACAGAAAAGGGGAAAGAAGAGTTACCTGACCCTCTTGAGGAAGAGGGTATTTATAGAGAGACCCCAGCGCTGGGCCAACGGTCATTTGAGATGGGCTGGATGACTAGGCCCAACCCTAATGACTGCTAGGGCTTACGTGGCGTAGTGAAGACCAGAACGTGGTCTTCGCCCTAGTCCAACTGCTCCTAGATCTCCGGAAAGTGGGTTTGACCTGCTCTTTCGGAGGTGGGCAGTTGGTTGATGACGTGTCCCCGCGGAGGGGTA
Organism: Lathyrus sativus; assembly: GCA_963859935.3. NCBI lineage: Eukaryota > Viridiplantae > Streptophyta > Magnoliopsida > Fabales > Fabaceae > Lathyrus > Lathyrus sativus. The sequence continues at coordinate 406,733,955 of OZ012737.1, forward strand.
CACGTGGAGAACGTGCGTCGGGCACGTCGTTCTCCCCGCGGAGGGGAGCTCGGGAGGTTCCCCGGAGCGCGTTGTTCTCCCCGCGGAGGGAAGGGACCATGGCCGTGCTTTGGTGAGCCGGGGACGGTTCTGCTCGTCTGGTGTGGTGGCTGATGAAAGGTTGTTGGGACGTTGCTTGTGTTCGGCGACCTGCCCTGCTCGTCTTGAGGGATGCACGTGCCCGGCGTGCCCGATTCGCCTGTTGGGCCGTACGCGGTATTGGGCCTGCCGAGGTTGGGCCCATACCGGAACAGGAGCCCCCCAAGTCGAAGCTCTGGGGAGAGAGCGAGGACTTAAGGTCGCTGCGTCTGGAACGGGCACTCGTGCGAAGATCTCCGGTCGTCGGCAGAGCGGGGAGAAGGCAGGTGAGGGGACGCGACTGTCAGGTTGCCGCCACGTGTCTTGCGTTAAGCGGTCGTAGGGGCGGCTACCCTATGTCATTAATGAGCCTAGGGTCGCTTCGAGTCCCGCGCCGGGTTATAAATATGGGGGTCCCCGCTCATTCTGCTACTTTTCACTCTGCCGTTGTGTCTGCTAAGCTTTGTCATCTCTGCTCGTCCGCCGCTTGCCGCCGATCGCCGCCGCACCGTTTGATCTTTCCTTCCGTCCGCCGCCGTTAAAGTGAGTTCTTCTTTTCCCTCCCTTTTTATTTCCGTCGTTCAATTGGAATATGTGGTCGGGGCATGGTGAATGCCCCGAGGAGGGACGCGAGATCCACCGTGTCTGGCGAATTTTCTGATGAGTGTCCCGGGGAGGATAGGCTGGTTCCGATGAATGCCCCGAGGACGGGAGCTTTTTCTGATGAGTGCCCCGAGGACGGGGGCTTTCTCCGATGAATGCCCCGGGGATAAGTACCTTCTCCGATGGCTGTCCCGAGGGGGGATGGGGGGTCGGCCTTTGATCCCCCGAGGAGGGTAGACGAGTAGCGAGTGTTTGCTCGTCGCTTCTCGGCCTTTGTCGCCCTTTCACTTGACTTGCGGTGGAAGGGTGGATTTGATCCTGGCTATCGAATTCACCGTTTTCCTCTACTTTCAGGTGTAGATGTCGGCTCTGGTGCCGGGGATAATGGTCGAAGACAATGAACCTGAGATCCCGGAGTATGACGATGAGCGTATCGCCCCGTCCGAGAAGTGGGCGGCCGAGGAGCCGCTTTCTACTCCTTCTTGTTTCGTGGCCGATGCATCCGACGTGTACGCCACGGTTGAGGACACGCCTATAGGAGAGCCACAGCACTGGCAGGTGTACCGACCAAAAGAACATCACCGCATCTGCTCGCGCTATGGGCGACGGATGTTCCCGATGCATGAATTCTATTTTAAAGAAGCGCGGCTCCGGTTACCGTTCTCTGCCTTTCATCTGGGGCTTTTTGACTGGTTGTGCCTTGCCCCGTCCCAACTGCACCCCAATGCCTTGGCTTTCATCCGGGCTTTCGAGGTGGTGTGTTTCTACCTCTCGGTGGAGCCGACGGTACCGTTATTTTTCCGCATCTTCCACCTGCAGCGGCAGACGGTGAATGGCCGCCACAGATGGGTTTCTTTTAAGCAATCGACCAAACTCTTCAAAGCGTATAGCGATTCTGTCAAAGATTTCAAGAACCGGTTCTATCTCGTCAAGCCGATCACGCAGCACGGCTCGGACACTCTCTTCGACGAGGGCGAGCGAACGGTAGATGGCCAGCGATTCCGCGCGTGGCTTCCTAAGATACATCTACTGTGGACCGCGGAGCATTTCAGCCGAGGGACGGATAGGTATATCGTCCGGGCGGGGACCCTCGAGGAGAAGGACATGGCCGCCTATTTGAAAATAGTTGCTTTTGTGCGGTCCCTCCCTCCGTCGAAGCTGGTGACGCCCGACGGTCGGTATATCCTTGACGCGCAGGGGAATGTACGCACCAAGAAGCGTTTGATAAATACTAAGACCCTGCTCGGCTGTGTGACCGGGGCGGCCGCTCTGGATTACCTAGGTAGGAATGTTTGTTTTTCTCCCCGTGGTCGGGGCTTTTGACCGTCGCTAACTCTTTTCTTTGTTTTTGCAGCGAACATGTCTTCCGTCGAGGAGCGGGTGAAGCAGTTGCGTGCTGCTAGGACTGTCGCGGCCCCGAGGACGAGGGTGAGCCAGCTGGTCGGACAGGAGGCCGCGACGCCGGGGGGGGCAAAGTTCGTCCTCTTCGCCTCAAGAGAGCTAATCTCCTGCGTCTCAAGGAGCGTCGAAGAGGCAGAGGTCCGAGGAGCCCCGAGTGGTGGATCTGACGGTCGGCACCGCCGAGGAAGGTTATGTCGTCCCGCCCTGCCACCAGCATCCGGGATATTTTCATGGTGCCCGTTCTCCCACTGTCTCCGCTGGGGAGGTGAAGGTTGTTCGTCAGGCCAATCGAGAGACTCGTCGACGTGTTCTGGCTGAGGACTTGGCCGCAATGATGCGGACGTTCACGACGGCTCTTGTGCTGAACGAGGAGGGCTGCTCCGCTGCTGAGCTGTCCAAACTGCAAGGGGATCTTACTTTTACGCAGTCACGGTTGGCCAAGCTCACTGAGGAGTTGGAGAAGAGCCAGAAGGATGTAGCTGAGCAGCGGAAACGGGCAGAGGGTGCTGAGGGGAAGGTGACTTCGCTGGAGGAAAAACTGGGGACAGCGACGGCCGAGGTGCAGGCGCTGAAGGTCCGCACGGAAGTTTTGGACAGCGCGGTTCGTCCGGCCAAGGACGAGACAGACGGAGATCGACGGTTAATCACTCGTGCTGACCTGATCGCTCGTATCCGGGTGTTTGAAAGCGACTGTCTGGAGGCTGTTGAGGTCGGGTTCAAGAGTGCTGTCGAGCAGGTTCAGGTCGCCAATCCTGGTGTCGTGCTGGTCATGGACGGGATAGGTCCGTACCACGAGATTGTTGACGGGAAGGTGATTGATCCCTATCTTGTTATCCCCGAGGAGGAACCTGCGGCTGCTGACCGGGCGGACGAGGAAGCATAGGTTGTCGGGCCTGCGTGCTCGTTGTTTTTATGGCCTGCGTGCCAATGTTTGTTATCTCTTTCTTTGGGCCTGCGTGCTCTGTATTTGTACCATTGACTACTAGGCTGGTGTCCGCTTTTGTTTAATATATTTTTCGTGGATTTTCTAAGTGTGCGCTCGTTATTTGCATGTCGTTTATGCTCGTTTTTCGTATTTGTTTGAATGCCTCTGATGTGTATGACATTTCTTGTAAATTTTCTAAGTGTGCGCTCGGTGTGTTTAGCTCGACAATTTGTTACCGGTAGTGCAGGGAACTGGCCGGTTTGGCCGGCGATGTAGCCGGGCCGTTTCGGGGGTAGTTCTCCCCGGAGCGTGGACGTCCCATCGCGAGCTGGGTGTCCTGCCTCTTTTGGTACGACGGCGGGGAGCCTCGGTCGAGGTATTCCCTGCCGAGCAAGGCCTTCTGCCCGCGCACATGAGAGGCAGGGCTTGCTTTTCTTTGGTCGCTAGTGGACGCGGGGGTGTGCGGTGGTACCATGTCGCCCCCCAGTGGTCGGGACGATGGGTCGTCGCGGGCAATGTTTTAACTGTAGTACCACTTAAGTTTCGCGGCGTTCCATGGTCGAGCTAGTTGTTCACCGTGTAGGTTTTCGAGGTAATAGGCCCCGTGCTCCGTTTTGTCCCGGACTCGGTATGGGTCTTCCCAGTTCGCAGCCAGTTTGCCCTCGTGGGAGTCTTTCTGGTTTCTGCGTAGAACTAAGTCGCCTGTTTGAAAATCGCGTTTTATGACTTTGTTGTTATGGTGAAGTGTGACTTGTTGCTTCAGCCGGGCTTCCCGGAGGGCTGCCCCTGAGCGGATTTCTTCGACGAGGTCGAGCTCTTCTCGGAGGGAGCCGTCGTTGTCGTTGGTGTCCAGGGGAGCTTCCGTTCGTCGGGACGGTTCGCGGATTTCGACCGGTATCACGGCCTCGGTTCCGTACGTGAGGCGAAATGGGGTTTCCCCCGTGGTTGAGTGGGGGGTGGTGCGGTATGCCCAGAGGACGCTGTGGAGTTCTTCGACCCATGCTCGTTTGGCGTCGCCGAGTCGTCGTCTGAGTCCTCTGAGTATAACTCTGTTCGCCGACTCCGCCTGTCCGTTTGTCTGAGGGTGTTCGACCGAGGCGAAGTGATGTTTGGTCCCGAGTTTGGTGACAAAGTCGCGGAAGTTTTTGTCTGTGAATTGTGTGCCGTTGTCGGTGACGATGGCGAGCGGGACCCCGAATCTGGCGAGGATGTTGCGTTTGTAGAATCGGAGTATGTTGTGGGCGGTGATTTTGGCCAGGGCTTCGGCCTCGATCCACTTGGTGAAGTAATCGACTCCCACGATGAGGTACTTGTTCTGGTATGAACCTAGGGGGAAGGGCCCGAGGATGTCCAGCCCCCACCAGGCGAACAGCCACGGAGATGAGAGGGACGTGAGGTCGGTCGGGGGAGCGAGGTGCATGTCCCCGTGTCGTTGACATTTATCACATCGTTTGACGTGTTCCTTCGCGTCGGACTGCATTGATGGCCAGTAGTAGCATGCGCGTAGGGCCTTGCGTGCTAGGGATCTTCCGCCGAGGTGCTGCGCGTTGATGCCTTCGTGGATTTCTTCTAGAGCAGTTGTACTCTGGGACTTATCTAAACACTTGAGGAGTGGGATTGCGAAGCCTCGGCGGTATAGTCGTCCCTCGAGGAGGACGTACGAGCAGGCCCGTCGTTTCGTCACGTTGGCCTCGCCAGAGTTGGCCGGAAGGTGGCCGGTGCTGAGATAGGTGCGGAGCGGGGTCATCCAGCAGTCAGCGTCTCCGACGGCGTTGATGTCGAGGGTCGTGGTGGTCGCGCTGGTACTTGGTTGCGACAAGATTTCTTGAATGACCGATTTGTGGCCGCCTCGCTTTTTGGTGCTTGCCAGTTTGGAGAGGATGTCGGCGCGGGTGTTCTGCTCGCGAGGGACGTGCTGAATCTCTGTTGAGTCGAAATCTCTCAGTTTTTCGGTGATGAGCGCCAGGTAACCGTCCAGGGTGTCGTTTTTTGCTTGATATTCGCCTCGGACTTGCGAAGCGACCAGCTGGGAATCCGTGTAGATTCGGATGTCCCTGGCTCCCAGGTCGGATGCCAGGCGAAGACCAGCGAGAAACGCTTCGTATTCGGCCTGGTTGTTAGTCGTTGGGAAAGCCAGTGTGAGGGAGACTTCGATGACCGTACCCTCGTCGTTGTCGAGGACGATGCCGGCGCCGCTTCCCGTGGAGTTGGAGGAGCCATCCACAAAGATGGTCCAGAGGTGGTTCCCGGCGGTAGGGTCGGGGGGTGTGGTCATCTCGGCAACGAAATCGGCCAAAGCTTGAGCCTTGATGGCGTGCCGGCTCTCGTAGGTGATGTCGAACTCGGAGAGTTCTAGCGACCATTTCAGCATGCGTCCGGCCATGTCGAGGCGGCCGAGTAGCTGGCGGATGGGCTGATCGGTGCGGAGCACGATGGTGTGTGCGAGAAAATAATGTCAGAGTCGGCGTGCCGCTGTCACGAGGGCCAGGGCGACTTTCTCGATCAGCTGGTATCGGACTTCCGGGCCGTGGAGAGCTTTGCTAGTAAAGTAAATGGGCTTTTGTCCTTCCTCGGCTTTGCTCACGAGTACGGCGCTGACGGCTTCGTTGGACACGGCCAGATATAAGTATAGGGTTTCGCCCATCGTGGGGCGCGTCAGCACTGGTGGTTCAGATAGGACGCGTTTGAGGTGGCAAAGGGCTTTCTCACATTCGTCCGTCCATTCGAATTTGGTCTCCGTCCTGAGCAGTTTGAAGAATGGGAGGGCGTGTTGGGCCGATCTCGCGATGAATCGCGAGAGGGAGGCGAGTACGCCGTTGAGGGACTGGATGGCCCTCTTCGTGGTCGGCGTGGTGATATTGGAGAAGGCGTGGCATTTGTCCGGATTGGCTTCGATCCCCCGTTCGGTCAAGTAGTAGCCGAGGAATTTACCGGCGCAGACGTCGAAGGTGCACTTTTCCGGGTTAAAACGCATGCGACATGACCTCGCGGTCTTGAAGACCTTCTGGAGGTGTGCCGCCTGGTCGTCCTCCGCGCCGGATTTGACGATCATGTCGTCCATATATACTTCGAGCATGTCCCCGATTTCGTCGCGGAAGACACGGTTCATCATCCGCTGGTATGTGGCCCCGGCGTTTTTGAGGCCGAAGGGCATCACGTTGTAATAGTAATTGCCCGACACTGTCATGAAGGCCGTGGCTTGTTTATCGTGCTCGGCCATCGGGATCTGGTTGTATCCCGAGTAAGCGTCCATGAAGGACAAGAGCTTGAAGCCCGCAGAGTTGTCGACGAGCTTGTCGATATTGGGGAGGGGGTAGGCGTCCTTAGGACATGCCCGGTTGAGGTCAGTGTAGTCAACACACATGCGCCATTTTCCATTATTCTTTTTAACGAGTACAACGTTGGACAGCCAGGTTGAATACCGGGCTTCCGAAATAAAATTTGCCTCTAAGAGGTCTTTTACAGCTTGTTCGGCCGCTGCCGATTTCTCGGGGGACTGGCGACGTCGGCGTTGTACAACGGCCTTTGCGGTTGGGTTGATGGACAGCTGGTGGCAGGCGAGCTCGGGGTCGAGTCCCGGCATTTCCGCGGCGCTCCAGGCGAAGAGGTCGGCATTCTCACGGAGGCAGGCTTGGAGCTGACGTTTCGCGAGGTCTGGGAGTCCTGCGCCTATCCTCACGGTTCTGCTCGTGTCTTCCCCGAGGGGAATGAGTTCGAATTCTCCATCCGGGATGGGGCGCGCTGGGTGTGAGGGCTGCCCGTTGACTTCGTCGGTCTTTGTTTTATTGTCGAGCTCGTCGGTGAAGCGACTGTCGAGCTCAACGGATTCGACCAGCTCCGTTGGTTTGTCCTTCGGCGTAGCGCTTGACGCTTTCTTTTTGGTCGATGGAGCGATGGAGTATAGGCCTTTCAGCACGACTTCGAAACATCTTCGAGCGGCTTCGATGTCTCCGTTGAGGGTTACCACGACTCCCCTTCTCGTGTAGTACTTCATCTTCAGGTGGACGGTGGAGGGTACCGCGGTGAGTTCTGCTATCGTCGTCCTGCCCAGGATGCAGTTATAGAGGGACGAGCATTCGATGACTAAGAAACGGACGCTGATGTCCCTGGCTGTTTCCTCTTCTCCGAAGGTGACTTTCAATTCCACGTATCCCCAAGGTCTCGTCGTCGTCCCGTTGAACCCCTGAAGGTCGGAGCCTACGTAGGGAGAGAGGTTGGATTCGTCGAGCTGGAGAGTTGTGAACAGATGTGAGTACATGATGTCAACCGAGCTCCCGCCATCGACGAGGAGGCGCCTGACGTCGAAGTTTGCCATCCGGGCACGTATGAGCAAGGGTATGTTGGAATTGGGAGATCCCCCGGGTAGTTCCTCGAGGTAAAATGTGATCGGGTTGGAGCGGCCTCGGAATTTGTCGAGCATGCTCATTTTGCCGGAGTTGTTCGCGATGAGCTCGTCGAATTTCCTTTTCACGGATCCTATGGATAGACTCCTCGTGGCCCCATCAGAGATGACCATGGCTCTGGGGAAGTATTCCCATCGGCTGGTTGGTCGGATTGGCTCGTCGATTAGGTTGGGTCCTTCGGGGATGCCGAATTCTCTGCTCGCAAACCAATCCTTGGGGCGGCTGACGCACAACGCGACCTAGAGTCTGCCGCCGTCCTCTGGAGAGGGGAGTTCCTCGATTTTCTTAGCTTCCGGAGCCTCTGGCCTGGGTGGTTCACCTCCTCGGGTGTATCGCTTCAGGTGCCCGTCTTTGATTAGGATTTCGATCGCATCTTTGAGATGGATGCAGTCTTCCGTCACGTGCCCGTGGGTCCTGTGGAACCGGCAGTATTTTGACTTGTCCACGTTGGGTTTGGGCGGCGTTGGTCGCGGAAAACGGACACCTCCCTGAACGAACTCGGTTTTAGCGCATTCGGCCAGTATGTGTTCGCGTGAAGCGACCAAGGCTGTGTACTCTGTGAATCTTCCTGCCGGGCCGCGTGGTTCGTGCTGTTCGCGGGGTTCGCGGGGGCGGTCTTCCCGACGGCGGTCTCCTCCTCGTCGATGGCTCGAAGCTCCGTCGTCTCGGTGCCCGCGGGGGGCCTCTCTGTCTCTAGTGTCGCGAGCGGAGTTGGCCGCCTGTGTTTCCTCGAATCGGATGTAATGCGCGGCTTTGTCGAGGAAATCTTGGAGGGACGTGGGCCGGTGTATGCCTACGGCCATGTAGAATTTGGAGTCGTGGCGCAGGCCCTGTTCCATTAAGTAGCGTTTCATTTCGTCGGAGGTGGTCACCTGCACGGCTTCCCGAGTAAACCTTTCGATGTATTTTCGGAGAGGTTCGTCGGGGCCTTGGATGATTGCCCCGAGGACTGCTTCCGTCTTCGGGTGACGTCGGGACGCCGTAAAGTGTTTGGAGAACAGGTCCTTCAAGACCCTCCATGACGTAACTGATTCGGGCTCCAGACTTTTGTACCAAGTCATAGCGCCTTTCCTCAGAGTCGTCGGGAAGAGTCTGCACTTGATAGCTCCCCGGACGTTTCGGTAGTCGAGCATAGCCTCGATGTCTTCCAGGTGATCGTCCGGGTCGGAGGTGCCGTCGTATGTCGACAGCGTCGGTGGTTTCTCCATCCCCTGGGGTATGGGGGCAGCCATGATCTCCCGGGATAGCGGGGTGCGGTAATCATCCTCGTCGCTGTGCGCCGAGGATCTGTGGGGAGATGAGCCGTTCAAGGTGTGCCCCTGGTTTCGAGTTCTCGATCTCCTGCCTGAGTTCTCGCCTCGGGGGTCCTCGGTTGGGATCGCCGCGGCGTTCTGGTTCCTCCCGCGAACGTGTCTCGCCGGGGATCTGGTGCGTTCTCGTGTCGCCTGCGGGCGGTGTCTCTCCAGCCGCGGTCGGCGGTTTCTGAGTCGAGGTGAGGGACTCCTCGAACCTCCGTTCTGGTCTTCCCGCTGGGGGTACCTCGGAGGGCCGATGCGTTCTAATGCTCCAATTCTCGCATTTTGTTGGAACAGCAGCTAGTTCGTCTGGTTGATGGCCGTAAAGAGAGCGGCCACCGTCGGATCTGCTCCCGCCGGGATGGGAACGGGGTGGAATGCTGGCGGGCTCGGGGGGCGGTGGTCAGCCTGAAGGGGCCGTTCCGCGGATGATGGTGAAGCAGTTTGCCCGTCCCTTTCGTCGGCTTCCGTCGGACGTGCCGTTCCTGTCTGCTTCCCGTTGGTGGCGATGTTGGGCGCAAGGTCGTGCGGAGTGTCGTCGCGGTGTGGACTAGCCATGATCGTGGAGGTTTGGTGAAACTTTTGGTTTTCTGCTCGGATTAACGGGGAAGTTTCAGTTCCCACAGACGGCGCCACTGATCTGACCTGATCAGAAGGGGATCACGATATGGCCACGCGCTACTGGACGGCTACCTGTTCACCGGGGGTGAGAAGGAGGAGGGGGTGTACCTGCAAGACACTCTGATGCCAAAGTAAGAAGTTGGGCAGAGTGGAAGCAATAGTACAGAAAAGGGGCAAGAAGAGTTACCTGACCCTCTTGAGGAAGAGGGTATTTATAGAGAGACCCCAGCGCTGGGCCAACGGTCATTTGAGATGGGCTGGATGTCTAGGCCTAGCCCTAATGACTGCTAGGGCTTACGTGGCGTAGTGAAGACCAGAACGTGGTCTTCGCCCTAGTCCAACTGCTCCTAGATCTCCGGAAAGTGGGTTTGACCTGCTCTTTCGGAGGTGGGCAGTTGGTTGATGACGTGTCCCCGCAGAGGGGTACACGTGGAGAACGTGCGTCGGGCACGTCGTTCTCCCCGCGGAGGGGAGCTCGGGAGGTTCCCCGGAGCGCGTTGTTCTCCCCGCGGAGGGAAGGGACCATGGCCGCGCTTTGGTGAGCCGGGGACGGTTCTGCTCGTCTGGTGTGGTGGCTGATGAAAGGTTGTTGGGACGTTGCTTGTGTTCGGCGACCTGCCCTGCTCGTCTTGAGGGATGCACGTGCCCGGCGTGCCCGATTCGCCTGTTGGGCCGTACGCGGTATTGGGCCTGCCGAGGTTGGGCCCATACCGGAACAAATATACTTCTAAAAGTTCTTATAAAATATTACAAATGAGTTACAAGATAATAGCTAGTGGAGTTGTAAAAAATAAACCTTATTTTTTACGTAAGTGTTTCTCACTTTCTCCAACTCTATATATAAATCTCAGAATCTCAATGAACTTAAAAGCCAAAGGAGTTTAGAAGTATTTTCTAAAGGTCATGAAGACAAAAGTGATAGAGATACATATTTATAACCGTTGAAATCTAATAGATACTTAACGGGTCAAAAACACATCTCTTTAATAAATTATTCCATAATCCATAACAACCAAATCCAATACACAGAAATTGTTTGGACCAAGTCTGACACACGACAAAACTAAATCGCCTTTCAAAATCAAATCGACTGTTGTTGCTGATCCGCCAACCACCAAAGCTTGTCGGCAGCTAATCTAATTTTTAATTTCTACAATTACAAAAAATACTCTTTTTTCCCTCATCATTTAAAATTTTAATTCATATTTCAAAACAGATTCTCTGAATTATTCTTCTTTAGTTAATAATTTTGTCACCAAACTATTTAACAACTCAAGGCTTGTCAAACATTGTTTTTTCAATTTATGACGTCTAATTACTACATTTATTGTCTATTTTTCAATGGAACATATTTATACGTGAAAAAAAAATTAAAAAATAAAGTTTCTTCTCTAACACCTACCACCTACCACCATCTCTTTAGTCAAACAAAAAAAACCAAACACCATCACCAAATCATATATAATAATATGTTCAAATTGAATGATATCATTGAAATATTTAATTATTATTACAATTTTTTAATATTCTAACTTCTTTTACTCGTCTCCTAAGTATTTGTCTATCAAATCCGATTTGAAATAATTTATGATCATAACATCACCAAAGTCCAAAATAGACCTTGGTTTACTTTTCTAGTAACAGGCCAAAAATAATATGAAAGTGCATTACGTATTCTCAGTCAAAAAGGACTGCCATGCTTACAATACTAATAAGGTTTTGATTTCTTAGTGTTGTTTAACCAATAAGGCTATCCTATATTAATTTAATTTAATTGACATGCATAATAAAATAATTTTATAATGTTAAATAATAAAAATATATTAATCTGTAATATCATATAATTAATTTTAAATTTATAATTTAATGTGGCAGGATCCATGAGGATTGATTGACTGTATAAAATTATATAAAATTTCATATTAATACCGTAATTTATTGTTTAACAATAAAATGCGCAGTAAAATATTTTATATATATATATATATATATATATATATATATATATATATATATATATATATATATATATATATATATATATATATATATATATATATATATATATATATATATATATATATATATAAAAGAAATTAAAAAAATATTTTTATTTTTATTATTTTTAGATTAAATAATATTAATATAAAATTGTGTAATCAATCAATATTATAACTTACTTAATTTTTTATATTTTATTAACCAATTTTATTTATTACTAAAAATTATTTTTAATATTTAGAGATTTATTAACCAACTTCACAACTTCATTAATCAATTTTTTATTTTTAATTAATTATTTTTTATTAATTAATTTTAGTTTAATATTAAAAATTGTTCTGGACTGGGCCCTGGGATGAACTATGTTGGCCCAGCCCAATAATGTTCCACTAGGCCCTGCCCGGTCCGAGCTACCACGTCGGTCACAAGATCCCCGACTCACTAGAATGATCTTCCCGCGGGAGAAAACCATCTCGTCTACGTCGGGCGAGTGAATCGCCCACACGACCACGCACCACCCTCCGCGGGCGGTATTCCCCATGCTGTCGAGCAGGACCTCATGGTTCTCCTACGCCCACGTGTGCTCCCCTCCTCGGGGAGGACGACGTGCCTCCGGGGAACCCCGCGAACTCCCCTCCGCGGGGAGATCGACGTACCAATCGCATGTTCTCCACGTGCTCCCCTCCGCGGGGACACGTCACCAACCAACTGCCCACCTCCGAAAGAGCAGGTCAAACCTACTTTCCGGAGATCAAGGGGAAGTTAGACTAGGGCGAAGACCGCATCCTGGTCTTCACTACGCCACGTAAGCCCTAGCACTCACCTGGGTTGGGCCTAGCAATCCAGCCCAACGCAAGTGACCGTTGGCCCAGCGTTGGGGTCTCTCTATAAATACCCTCTTCCTCAAGAGGGTCAGGTAATGCACTTCTTACCCACTTTATGTGCTTTGCTCTCACTCTGCCCAACTCCTTACTTTGGCATCAGAGTGTTTTGCAGGTACACCCCCCTTTTTCTCCTCCTCATCAGCGGCGAACAGGTAGCAGTCCAACAGCGTGTGACCAGCCCGTGATCCCCTTCTGATCAGGTCAGATCAGTGGCGCCGTCTGTGGGAACAGAAACTTCCCCGTTACTCCGAGCAGAAAACCAAAGTTTCAACAGCACTCCACGATCATGGCTAGCCCACACCACGATGATACCATGCACGACTTCGTGCTCACCACCGCCGCCAATGGAAGCAAGCAGATGGAGACGTCACGTCCGACAGAGACTGACGAGAGAGACGGCCAGACTGCTTCTCCGTCATCCGCGGAACTGTTGCGCCAGGCCGACCACCGGCCCCCGAGCCCAGCAGCGTTCCAACCCGTTCCTATCCTAGCGGGAGCGGACCCAACGGTGGCCGCCCTCTTTGCGACCATCAACCAGACGAACCAGCTGTTGTTTCAGCAGAACGCACGAATTGAAGTGCTGGAGCGGGAAGGCCCCTCGAGGTCCCCTCCGCGGGAAGACCAGAATGGAGGCTCGAGGAGTCCCTCACCTCGACCCAGAAATCGCCGACCTCGGCTGGAGAGACCCCAAACAGAAGTGGTGCGAGAATGCACCAGATCCCCAGCGAGACAAGTTCGCGGGAGGCGCCAGAACACTTCGGCGATCCCCGCCAGGAATCCGCGCGTCGAACCCCTGGTCAGGAGGCCGAGGACCCGAAACCAGGTGCCTATTCTAAACGGCTCGTCTCCTCCTCAGTCGCCCGCCCTCAGCGACGAGGACGACTACCGTACTCCGTTATCCCAGGAAATCATGGCCGCCCCCATCCCCCACGGGATGGAGAAGCCCCCGACACTATCGACATACGACGGCACATCCGACCCAGACGATCACTTGGAAGACATCGAGGCCATGCTCGATTACCGAAACGTCCGAGGAGCTATCAAGTGCAGGCTTTTCCCGACGACCCTGAGGAAAGGCGCCATGACATGGTAAAAAAGTTTGGAGCCCGAATCAGTCACGTCGTGAAGAGTCCTGAAGGACCTGTTCTCAAAACACTTTACAGCGTCCCGACGCCATCCGAAGACAGAGGCTGTCCTCGGGGCGATAATCCAAGGCCCCGATGAACCTCTCCGAAAGTACATCGAAAGATTTACCCGGGAAGCGGTACAGGTAACAACATCCGACAAGATGAAGCGCTACCTAATGGAGCATGGTCTACCACGACTCCAAGTTCTACGAGGCGGTAGGCATACACCGACCAACCTCCCTCCAGGATTTCCTCGACAGAGCCGCGCATTATATCCGATTCGAGGAAACCCAAGCAGCCAACTCCGCACGAGACACCCGAGACAGGGAGACCCCTCGCGGACACCGAGATGACGGAGCCTCGAGCCATCGACGGGGAGCTGACCGTCGTCGCGAAGACCGCCCTCGCGAACCACGCGAGCAACGCGGCCCTTCCGGTCGATTCACGAAATACACGGCCTTAGTCGCTTCCCGCGAGCGCATACTAGCCGAGTGCGCCAAAACCAAATTTGTCCAGGGCGGTGTCTGCTTCCCTCGCCCGACACCCCCCAAACCCAACATGGACAAATCGAAGTACTGCCGATTCTACAGGAGCCACAGGCACGTGACCGAAGACTGCATCCATCTCAAGGACGCGATCGAAATTCTGATCAAAGACGGCCACCTAAAGAGATACACCCGGGGGGTGAACCCCCGAGGCAAGAGGCCCCCGAGGCCAAGAAAATCGAGGAACTCCCCCTCCGGATGACGACAGCAGACTCCAGGTCGCATTGTGTGTTGGCCGTCCCGAGGATTGGTTCGCGGACAGAGAGTTCGGCCTCCCCGAAGGCCCCGACCTACCCAGCGAGCCAGTCCGACCAACCAGCCGATGGGAATACTTCGCCAGAACCATGGTCATCTCGGGGGGCGCCACAAGGAGCTTGTCCGTAGGATCAGTGAAAAGAAGGCTCGATGAGCTCATCACGAGCAGCTCCGGAAAAATGAGCACGCTCGAAAGATTCCGCGGTCGATCCAACCCGATCACTCGAGGAACTCCCCGGGGGATCCCCCAACTCCAACATTCCCCTGCTCATACGGGCACGAATGGCAAACTTCAACGTCAGGCGCATCCTCGTCGACGGGGGCAGCTCGGTGGACATCATGTACACACACATATTCACGACCCTCCAACTCGACGAATCCAACCTTTCCCCCTACGTAGGCTCCGACCTTCAGGGATTCAACGGGACGACGACGAGACCTTGGGGGTACGTGGAGCTGAAAGTCACTTTCAGAGAAGAGGAAACGACCAAGGAGATCAACATTCGTTTCTTAGTCATCGAGTGCCCGTCCCTCTACAACTGTATCCTGGGTAGAACAACGATAGCAGAACTCACCGCGGTACCGTCAACCATCCACCTGAAGATGAAATACTACACAAAACGGGGGGCCGTGGTGACCCTCAACGGAGACATCGAGGCAGCCCGGAGGTGTTTCGAGGCCGCGCTAAAAGGCTTGGACACCATCGCTCCAGCAACCAAGAGGGCGACTCCAATCACAACGCCAAAAAGCGAACCAAAGGAGCTGGTCGGATCCGTGGACCTCGACAGTCGCTACACCGAGGAGCGCGATCACGAAGTAAAGACCAGTGAAGCCAACGGACAGCCCACCCACCCGATACGCCCCATCCCGGACGGAGAATTCGAGATCATCACACTCGGGGAAGACAAGAGCAGAACCGTGAAGATCGGCGCCGGACTCCCAGACCTCGCAAAAAGACAGCTGCAAGCCTGCCTCCGCGAGAACGCCGACCTCTTCGCATGGAGCGCCGCAGAAATGCCTGGACTCGGCACCGAGGTCGCCTGCTACCAGCTGTCCATCAGCCCGACCGCGAAGGCCGTAGTTCAACATAGGCGTAGACAGTCCTCCAAAAAATCGGCAGCAGCCGAGAAAGCTGTAAAAGATCTCCTAGAGGCAAATTTTATTTCGGAAGCCCGGCATTCAACCTGGCTGTCCAATGTTGTACTCGTTAAAAAGAATAATGGAAAATGGCGCATGTGTGTTGACTATACCGATCTCAACCGGGCATGTCCTAAGGACGCCTACCCCCTCCCCAACATCGACAAACTCGTCGACAACTCCGCGGGCTTCAGGCTCTTGTCCTTCATGGATGCATACTCGGGGTACAACCAGATCCCGATGGCCGAGCACGATAAACAGAGCACAGCCTTCATGACGGCTTCGGGCAATTATTACTACAACGTAATGCCCTTCGGCCTAAAGAACGCCGGCGCCACATACCAACGGATGATGAACAATGTCTTCCAGGGTGAAATTGGCAACATGCTCGAAGTATACATGGACGACATGATCGTCAAATCCTACACGGAAGTCGACCACACGGCCCACCTTAGGAAGGTCTTCGCAACCGCGAGGACATGCTGAATGCGCTTCAACCCGGAAAAATGCACCTTCGGTGTCCGTGCAGGAAAGTTCCTCGGCTACTACCTGATCGAGCGTGGGATCGAGGCCAATCCAGACAAATGCCACGCCTTTTCGGAAATCACCACACCCACCACGAAGAAGGCCATCCAATCCCTCAACAGCGTGCTCGCCTCACTTTCCCGGTTCATCGCCAAATCCGCCCACCACGCCCTCCCCTTCTTCAAACTACTTAGGAAGGAGACCACGTTCGAATGGACAGAGGAATGCGAGCAAGCCCTCCGCCACCTCAAACGGGTCTTATCCGAACCACCAGTGCTGACACGCCCCACGATGGGCGAAACCCTATACCTCTATCTGGCCGTGGCTACCGAAGTCGTAAGCGCCGTCCTCATCAAAGAAACCGAGGAGGGCCAAAAACCCATCTACTTCACAAGCAAAGCCCTCCACGGTCCCGAAGTCCGATACCAGCTGATCGAGAAAGTCGCCCTAGCCCTCATCACCGCAGCGCGACGGCTCCGACATTACTTCCTCGCACACACCGTCATGCTCCGCACCGATCAACCCAACCGCCAGCTCCTCACCCGACCCGACATGGCCGGACGCATGCTAAAATGGTCGTTAGAACTATCCGAGTTCGACATCGTCTACGAAGGCCGTAACCCCATCAAAGCCCAAGCCTTAGCCGACTTCGTCGCCGAGATGACCTCCCCACCCGACCCCACCACAGGAGCCACATTTGGACCATTTTCGTGGACGGATCCTCCAACTCCATGGGAAGCGGAGCCGGCATCATCCTCGACAACGACGAGGGCACCATCATCGAGGTCTCCCTCACGCTGGCCTTCCCGACGACTAACAACCAGGCCGAGTATGAAGCGTTCTTGGTCGGACTTCGCCTGGCATCGGACCTCGAGGCCAGAGACATCCGAATCTACACAGATTCCCAACTAGTCGCTTCGCAAGTACGCGGAGAATATCAAGCAAAAAACGACAACCTCGCCGAGTATTTAGCACTCATCACCGAAAAACTGCAAAGTTTCGACTCCGCGGGGATCCAGCACATCCCGCGCGAGCAGAACACCCGCGCTGACATCCTATCTAAGTTGGCGAGCACCAAAAAGCGAGGAGGCCATAAGTCGGTCATCCAAGAAGTCTTATCGCAACCGAGCACCAAAGCGACCACCGCACTTCTCGACATCAACACCATCGGAGATACCGACTGTTGGATGACCCCACTACACACCTACCTCAGCACCGGCCAGCTACCAGCCGACTCCAAAGAAGCAAGCACAACTAAGCGACGAGCCTGCTCGTACGTCCTCCTCGAAGGCAAACTATATCGTCGTGGCTTCGCGATCCCACTCCTCAAATGCATTCATAACTCCTAGAGCACAGCCGTCCTAGAAGAAATCCACGAGGGCATCAACGCGCAACACCTCGGGGGGCGGTCCCTGGCGAGAAAGGCTCTACGAGCAGGCTACTATTGGCCCTCGATGCAAACGGACGCGAAGGAACACGTCAAACGATGCGACAAATGCCAAAGACACGGGGGCATGCACCTCGCCCCTCCAACCGAACTCAAGTCCCTCTCCTCCCCGTGGCCATTCTCCTGGTGGGGGTTGGACATCCTCGGACCCTTCACCCTTGGATCCTACCAGAACAAGTACCTCATCGTGGGCGTAGACTACTTCACCAAATGGATCGAAGCCGAAGCCCTGGCCAAAATTACGGCCCACAACATACTCCGATTCTATAAACGAAACATCCTCGCAAGATTCGGGGTCCCGCTCGCCATTGTCACCGACAACGGCACACAGTTCACAGACAAAAACTTCCGTGACTTCGTCACCAAGCTCGGAACCAAACACCACTTCACCTCGGTCGAGCACCCTCAGACAAACGGACAGGCAGAATTCGCGAATAGGGTCATCCTCAGGGGACTCAAGCGACGACTCGGTGACGCAAAGCGAGCATGGGTCGAGGAGCTCCACAGCGTCCTCTGGGCATACCGCACCACTCCCCACTCGACCACGGGAGAAACCCCATTCCGCCTCACGTATGGAACCGAAGCCGTGATACCGGTCGAGATACGCGAACCATCCAGACGAACCGAGGCTCCCCTCGACACCGACGACAACGACGGCACCTTACGTGAAGAGCTTGACCTCATCGAGGAGATTTGCTCAGGAGCTGCCCTCCAGGAAGCCCGACTGAAACAGCAAGTAACACTTCGCCACGACAACAAAGTCCTCACACGCGACTTCCAAGTCTGCGACTTAGTTCTGCGCAGAAACCAGAAAGACTCACATGAAGGCAAACTGGCTGCAAATTGGGAAGGCCCCTACCATGTCCGCGATAAGACGGAGCACGGGGCATATTACCTCGAAAACCTGCACGGGGAACGACTAGCTCGACCATGGAACGCCGTGAAACTTAAGCGGTACTACAGTTGAACGCTGCCCGCGACGACCTATCATCGCGACCACTGAGGGGCGACATGGTACCACCGCACCCCTCGCGTCTACTAACGTCCAGAAAAAAGCAAGCCCTGCCTCTTGTGTGCGCGGGCAGAAGGCCTTGCTCGGCGGGGAACACCTCGATCGAGGCTCCCCACCGCCGTACCAAAATTGGTAAGACTCCCAGCTCGCGATGGGACGTCCACGCCACGGGGAGAACTACCCCCGAACCGGTCAGGCAACAACGCCGGCCAAACCGGCCAGTTCCCATCACCGTCGGTAACAAGTTTTGTCGAGCTATTACCCCAGACAGACCCAAAGGCATTCTAACATGCATATCAAACATACATAACCCAATCATACGAATACGAGCAGAAATAAAACGAGCATAAACAAACATGCAAAAACGAGGCGCACACTTAGACAATTTTCAAAATATATATTAATCAAAAGCGGGCACCAGCCCAGTAGTCAATATTACATAAACAAGGGCGCGCAGGCCCGACAAAAAACAAAATACAAAATATGGCACGCAGGCCAAAATACACGGGCACGCAGGCCCGGGTCCAATCTAAACTCCCTCCTCTCCATCAGCTCCAACCTGCACGCCAGGCACGACGGTGCCACCCTCCTCGGCGCTGGGGTCAACCACCCGGCCATCAACTATCTCATGAAAAGGGCCGATCCCGTCCTCAACGAAAGCAACCCCGGAGTTCACCACCCTGAGCTGGGCAACGGCGCTGTTGAAGCCCGCGGCAAAACCATCCAAGCAGTCCCCTTCCATCCTGCTCGGCGGAGGACTGCCCAGCCAACTGAGCCACCCGCGTTTTTGGAGGGGCAGCGGCCCTCGACATTTGCAACTTCTTCACCCGTTCCTCGATGGAGGCCATGTTCCCTGCACAACAAAAGAAAACTAGTCAGTAAAAAGCTAAGGACATCAGGTCGAAAGGGAACGAAGCGGCCACCACCTAGATAACACAGAGCGTCCTCCTCCGAGGCACACTCGAGCAGAGCCTTGGTGTTGATCAACCTCGCCGTCTCCCGAATGTTCCTGTAACTGTCGAGGATGTACTGGCTGTCAGGCCTGACCAGTTTCGACGGCGGTAGGTTTCACACGAAGGAAACTATCTTCATGTAGCTGGCCATATCCTCCTCGTCAAGCGTCCCCGCCCGCACGATATACCCGTCTGTTCCCCGAGAGTAATGATCCAGGGACCACTCCATGTGCACCCGGGGCAACATGACAGCCTCGCGGCGACCGTCCACTATCCTCTCCCCTTCCGAATACAGCGAGCGGACGGCTTCGTGCGTGATAGGGCTGACCACGAAAAAACGGCTCTTGAAATCTCGGACGAAATCCATGTACGTCCTGAAAAGCCTGTCCGGCTGCTTGAATGACACCCAGCCATGCCGACCCCCCACCGACTGCCGCTGCAGATGAAAAATCCGAAAGAACAACGGCAGCGTGACGCCGACCTGGAGATGTTGGCACACGAGCTCGAAGGCCCGAATAAAGGCCAGGGCATTGGGGTGCAGTTGTGACGGGGCCAGCCTCAGCCAGTCGAAGAGGCCCAGATGAAAGTCCGAGAAAGGCAGCCTGAGCCTAGCCTCTTTGAAGTAAAACTCGTACATTGGAAAGCGCATCCGCCCATATTTCGAGCAGATCCGGTGACCTGGCCGGGGGCGATAGACCTGCCAGTTTTGAGGTTCCCCCTCTTCCCGGTCTTCTACGGTTGCGTAAGCCCCCGTCGGATCAGCGGCAAAGCAGGAGGGCGTGGTGAGGGGCTCCTCGGCCACCCAGTCCGTGATCGGAACGATACACTCGTCAAAATGGGGAACGTCCGACTCGTTGTCCTCGACCATCGTGCCCAGGATGAGCGAAGTCATTAAACACCTGGAAAGCAGAAGGTAACGGTGAATTCGATGACAGAGATCAAATTCACCCTTCCACCGCAAGTCAAGTGAAAGGGCGACGAGGACCCCCCCGAGCATCGTCCCCGGTGAGTCTGCCCTAACCTACCCCCCGGTTCCGTGTGACCCGAACGGCAGACCCACCTCGGAGGCGCCCATCAGAATAGACGTCGCTCCCCAAGGCATCCATCGGGGAAAAAGAACGCTCCCCGGGACATTCTCCGGAATAAGGAAGCGCTCCCCGGGGCATTCATCGGAAAAAGCTACCACCCCCGGAGCATTCATCGGAAAAAGGCATCCGTCCCCGGGGCACTCATCGGGTCTAGTGCTTCTCCCCGGGTCATTCATAATAAAAACCCTAACAAACCCTCGAGAACGGCGGAAAGTTCGCCTCTCCTCGGGGCATTCAACCGGCCCCGGCCACGCTCAATAGACCAACAAGAAAAGAAAGAGAAAGGGAAAGGGAAAACTTACTATGGTAAAATCGGCGACGGAGAACGCGGCGGCGGCAACGGCGAAAATATCGGACGGCGGCGGAACAGCAGACTGGAGATTTGAGAATCAGAGAGTGAAAAGTGAGAAATGAGCACAGGCCCGCTCATTTATACCCCTGCACGGGACTCGAAGCGTCGCTAGACACTTGAGTACCCTAGGGTAGCCGCCCTAGCAGCCACCCAGAATGCGACACGTGGCGGAAGTAGACAGACACGTCTCTTCGCCTCTCCCCGACCGACCGACGACAATTAGCACGCGCCTTCACGCGAAGAAGTCCGTCCCCAGACCGGCCGCTTCCCGGGGACGACATCATCAAGTCCTCACTCCCATCCTCGGAGCAACGACTTGGGGGGCTCCTGTTCTGGACTGGGCCCCGGGATGAACTATGTTGGCCCAGCCCAATAATGTTCCACCAGGCCCTGCCCGGTCCGAGCTACCACGTCGATCACAAGATCCCCGACTCACTAGAATGATCTTCCCGCGGGAGAAAACCATCCCGTCTACGCCGGGCGAGTGAATCGCCCACACGACCACGCACCACCCTCCGCGGGCGGTATTCCCCATGCCGTCAAGCAGGACCTCATGGTTCTCCTACGCCCACGTGTGCTCCCCTCCTCGGGGAGGACGACGTGCCTCTGGGGAACCCCGCGAACTCCCCTCCGCGGGGAGATCGACGTACCAATCGCATGTTCTCCATGTGCTCCCCTCCGCGGGGACACGTCACCAACCAACTGCCCACCTCCGAAAGAGCAGGTCAAACCCACTTTCCGGAGATCAAGGTGCAGTTAGACTAGGGCGAAGACCGCGTCCTGGTCTTCACTACGCCACGTAAGCCCTAGCAGTCACCTGGGTTGGGCCTAGCAATCCAGCCCAACGCAAGTGACCGTTGGCCCAGCGTTGGGGTCTCTCTATAAATACCCTCTTCCTCAAGAGGGTCAGGTAATGCACTTCTTACCCACTTTCTGTGCTTTGCTCTCACTCTATCCAACTCCTTACTTTGGCATCAGAGTGTTTTGCAGGTACACCCCCCTTTTTCTCCTCCTCATCAGCGGCGAATAAGTAGCAGTCCAACAGCGTGTGACCAACCCGTGATCCCCTTCTGATCAGGTCAGATCAAAAATTACTTTTAATATCTGACTATTTATTAACTAGTTTCGTTATTTCATTAATTAATTCTTTTACATTTTATTAACTGATTTATTTATTATTTTAAAATCACTATTTATAAATATTGTTCACGTAGTACTGTGTTCACGTCTTATTCATAAAAATATATATATATTTTTTATTTCGAAAGGTAGGTGTCTTGTAAATACATAGCCGTCTTTGAGCAGTACTGATTTAACTCAATAAATAGGATTCATAGTATTGCTTTTGGAGAACACACTAATACAAGTTCACTTTCTCAACCTATGTAAAGTGTCATCATCACTTAATTTTTTAATAAAAGCTTTTGTTTTCTATCTTCTCTTCTGTTCAAGGTTAGTCATTCAACATGAAGATTTTGATGTTCTGGCTAACATGGGCTTTTGCTCTAAGTTTTTCGTCTGTGGTTTCAGCTGCTATAGTGGAACGTACTTTCACGGTAAGCCTTTAATTTGCTTAATGTTGAAATTTTTTATTTGTTGGTGTTTCTTAGGTGATTTTTAATTTATGCATATTTCAGTTTTACTCAATTCTCCACCAAGCTTAACCCCCTTGCAAATTGCAATACAAATAGTGTAACATAAATTTATAGTATGCAAAATTTAAAATAATTGTATATCATATCTACTAGAGATTGACAAAGAGCCTTATAAAACCAACTTATAAAGAAGAATATCATTCAATATAACTTCTGAAAGACAATAATATAAGACTTTGAATTTTTCCAATAATATCATATTACCGTATGGTAGCTTAGAATACTCAAGTATACATTTTTAACAACATGGACTAAATAGTCTTTTTAATATTATCATGTTATGGTCCTTCCATATATACTAGATACTTCATATTGTATATTCCATTTTTTTTCTTTTTTAAAAGTAATAATTAGTTGTGTAGTTGTAATGATAAAACAAGTGTTATTTATTGAAAAATATCTTATTTATAGATAATAGATTATATAGTAGGTATATGAACTAAAATATAATAAATATAATTAAATTAGTAAAAATAATAATAAATCTTATATTCTTTCTTCATTTTCTCTGTTTCTTCTTCTAATTAAATTTGTACCTTATCTACTCACTCATGAACAAAATTAGCAAGGTACACAAATTTTAATGTCATTGCTTCTATTTTTTTTTTATTGTTGGGCAGTTTCAATTGGCATATGTTAGTTAAGTCAAATTGAAGTAAATAATTAGTCTAAAGTTTAATCTTTGGAGATAATATTTATTTTTATTTATTTATTACTGTAAACAAGTTATTAATATTTATAAAAAGTTATTATTTTATTAAAAAAATATCACTACTTCTACTTGATTAACCAATATATATCAAATTTAATTAAACCATAATTAATCATAATTTTTTAATCATTTTTTTATTGCAACAAAAACTTGTCTTTGACTATTTAAATTAAAAAGGAAAGAATGAAAAATAAAATACAGGTAAAAGATAAAATATAAATCGTGGTTTATGTTGATGGGAGTTGTTAGACGACCAGCAACAAAGCATCTAAATCTCACAGTCAAATGTGGTGAAAATAGAAAAATGTGCTTTTTGAAGAGTTTTTTAAATTGATATATAAATTATTATTAGCATTGATTCTTAATCAATGTGGAATTTTAAGGTGTACCATCACACCTGGCTCCATGTCGAGACTAAAGAGCTAAAAGGGTTCAATTGCAAATATGTGTGTCCGCCCCTCGAAGAATCTCAAATTTGTGTCACTGCATTTAAAAAATATACTCTGAAAACATTTAAAATTTTGGTGGTGTATTTAAAATTTTGGTATGCATTTATATTGGTTTAAATTTCCAGTAGTATATTTTAATTTCATATTAACTGATTTATTCAGCATATTAATAGTAAATTTTAATGTTAACGAGTTGCAGGTTCAAAACAAGACGATCAAACGGCTGTGCCATGAACAAGTTATTGTTACCGTAAATGGCCTTTACCCTGGCCCAAATCTGGAGGTCAGAGAAGGTGACTCAGTCATTGTTCACGTAATCAACAATTCACCCTACAATGTAACAATTCATTGGTAAACATCCCGAATAACATTAAATCATGTTATAATATTACAACTTTGCTAATAAAATTGACTTTAATGTCTAATTATTTATGAATTTTTGAACTATATATATAAAGGCATGGAGTTTTTCAGCTTTTGAGTGCATGGGCAGATGGTCCTGAATATATAACACAATGCTCAATTCGTCCTGAAAAAAACTATACATACAAATTCAAAGTGACACAACAAGAAGGAACATTGTGGTGGCATGCTCATGCATCAGTTGTACGTGCAACAGTACATGGTGCTTTTATCATTCGACCTCATTCGGGTCGATTTCCTTTTCCTAAACCTTACAAGGAAGTGCCAATAATATTAGGTATTTGATTTTTGTTGATTTTGTTCTCTTCAACTTCAATTATCTTACATGAGAATAACTTTAACAAGTTTTGTTTATTTTAACTATTTTGACATAGGGGATTGGTATGATGGAAATGTTGAGGAGATTGTCGAAAAAGAACTTGAAACTGGCGATAAAATAGCATCTGATGCTTTCACTATCAATGGTTTTCCGGGAGATCTCTTCAATTGTTCAAAAAACGGTATGTTTCTATTATTACGTCGTACCTCAGACAACATACAACATGTAATTTGTCGGAACATATATTTATAAGTGTCAGACAACTTTAACCTTACAAGTATGTTTTATAAAATGAGTTAAATCCAATTTACATATTATTAAAATAAATATATTCTAATTCATGTGTATGTATTGTGGACATGTATATTTTAGATGTATATAACTTGAGAGTGAAGCAAGGGAAAACCTACTTGTTCCGAATGGTCAATGCAGCACTCAATAACAATCTTTTCTTCAAGATAGCAAATCACAACTTCACTGTTGTAGCCCTGGATGCTGCATACACCGAGCCTTATATCACCGACATAATCGTCCTCGCGGCCGGCCAAACCGCCGATGTGCTTTTCACAGCCGATCAACGCAGAGGTCCATACTACATGGCTGCATCTCCTTATGTTGTTGGCGAACCAGTACCGCTCTTTGACAATACAACAACTCGAGGCATTGTTGTTTACGACGGTTACAGAAAATCAAAAACTTCACAAATTAAGCCTTTGATGCCAGCATTGCCACTCCACAACAATACACCAATAGCTCACAAATTCTTGAGCAACATAACTGGTCTTGTGAAGGCTCCACATTGGATACCTGTTCCACTTGAGGTGGATGAGCACATGTATATCACAATTAACATGGCTTTAGAACATTGTCCTAAGAATACCAAATGCACAGGTCCACTAGGACAAAAATTCTCAGCTAGCATGAACAATGAGTCCTTTTTGCTTCCTGTTGGAAAAGGGTTTTCTATAATGGAGGCATATTTCTACAATGTGAGTGGTTTGTACACTACAGATTTCCCTGATAACCCTCCAAAATTTTTTGACTTCACAGATCCGAAAATATTTTTCGATGCTAATGTTACATTTGCGCCAAAATCGACCAAGGTGAAGAAATTCAAGTTCAACTCGACAGTTGAGATTGTGTTTCAAAATACAGCTATTTTGAATGCGCAAAGTCATCCCATGCACCTTCATGGTATGAATTTTCATGTTTTGGCTCAAGGGTTTGGGATTTTTGATCCGAATAGAGATAAATTAAAATACAATTTTGTGAATCCTTTAATTCGCAACACGGTTGCTGTGCCAGTGGCAGGATGGGCTGCTATTAGATTCCGAGCAAACAATCCAGGTATGTATAAGTATGTAACATAGTTTAGTATTCGAAAACTGTCGCTAATTTAATCGTATTTTGTTTCTAGTTGTGATTTTAATAGGCTAATTTAGAGTGTTTTTCATTGTTTTTGTTGTTGCAGGGGTATGGTTTTTGCATTGTCACGTGGATGATCATAACCTTTGGGGACTAGTGACAGCTTTCATAGTTGAGAATGGACCAACACCTTCAACTTCTCTTCCTCCACCACCTGCTGATTTACCTAAATGTTAATTACCAGTTAGTTGACAGATTTTTCGCAGATTTATGAAAGTTTCTAGAGGTACAAGTCTAAGAAGAATTCGGTATTGTAGTCTAAATATTTTCAAATACATTTGTTAACAACTAAATATATGAACAATAAAAAAGATTGTTATGTCCTCCTATTTCATATACATTGATCATACTATAGAATCTTATTCTAACATAATAACTCATTCATCATCTTCAGAATCGCCGTTACTTAGTTCGTCCTCATCATTAGAATCACTGTCTCTTGTTAGAAATAGGACAGACTTTCCTACCATACTTTCATGTATAGAGGATGTGTTCGGAGTCGAAGTTCCAGATCTATAATTCAAAAAAAAATATTCATTACACTAGAAGTAACACTATAAAAGCACAAAAGAAAAAACTAACACATAATGATAATGGCTAAAAGTGCAGCCATATCCATAAGATAACAGTAGAAGAGAACTTACATCCAACGAGTTGAAACCAAGCTTTCAACGTAATCCATAGTAGAAAACCAACACAATTTGTTAGAAATTCTAATTCTCTCTACTCCCTTATCTCTCCGATTATAGATAATTGCTCGATCATCTTCACAATTTGCCAATATCAATGTATCTCCGTTCATAGAAAGGTGCAATGGCAACAATGGAGTACCAAACTCCCTGCCTACATAGAAATTCAAGTCATGATAGATTTTCAAGTACTCAATTCTAAACAATTGCGTCCAAGATTCTTGTGCCCCAAAATCCTTCATTTTCCATATAACAAATTCGATTCCTTTGAAATCATGCGAAAAGCAAAGACAGTCCATAAGAACGTGAAGAATTGGCTGAAAATGTGGCACCTCGTCAAAACCACGAGGTAGCAAAACCTGTGTGTATGTTTCTGTCGAAAGATCAAGTGAAACAATAACAAACTGTTGAGCATTAGTAATAGACTTCCAACCATATTCATAAGCTGGTTGAACGAAATTGGGAAGAGCCAACAAGTTAACAGTACCACTCAAATGAACACCATTATTAATTTGATTAATATGAATATTCATTAGAATAACCGGAATCATAGGACAACTTTGAATTTGTCTCCAATAATTGTCATCATAATTGAAAACTCTTACCCGACCTTCCCAATCAATTTTGTTCTCTTCACCTCGTTCGGCAAGAACCTTTCTAAGGGTCACGACTTTGTAAGTTCCAGTTGAAATATCACATCCAAAAGTGAACTTGTAAGTGTTTGGTTGAGTGTTACAGTCTTTAAAAGTCCCAAATTTTTTAGATATTTCCCTCGTGGCAGGGTTCCATAAACAAAACCAGTACTTCCTATATTCATCATTCAGTGACCTAAAGCGAGAATGGAAAAGCAAGCAGAGCAATCCGTGGCAGGAACCAATGATCTTACAGCTGCCAATGGAACTGCGGAAGTTGTCACCGGAAACAGTGATTGACGTATTCTCAAGTATACGAGACACAGGAAAAGATTTGACTCTACTCATAGGATATTTCCCAGGGTATTTTGGAGTTGGTGTGAGAATGAGATGCGGGTTTTGTGACGATTTCTTAAGGTGCATTTGAATAAAGATAGGACCGGAGATGAAATTGTTCCATGACTTGCTCACGCATTTGAGTTGAACAATGTTTTCCAAACTAAGAAGCAATAGAATTTTGGAGATTAGTTCGTCGGGAATGGAAGCAGGCAGCATTGGTGGCTTGGATATATTTGTACGTAGACAAAGTGGTAATAACGCCTCACCCAAATGAGAGTGTGTAAGGATTAAGAATTTCAATCTAACAATATTAACTTGTCAGATAAGTTAGAATTTGCGGTGAGTTCTTTCTAATGTGGTGATAGATCTTAATAAAACATAAATCAAACTTATTTAAATATAATTATTTTGTATTTAGTTAGAAAAACTCATTCAACTATCGATCTGATCTATATTGGGAACGAATATTTTGAGGGTGCCAATTTCTAAGTAGGCACTTACAAAGAAAAGATAAAGTTGTAAACATAAAATATGAAAGAATGTTTTATTTGACTTGACCAAGTTAAAGTTGCATAGAATACACCTAAACCAACAAAAAAAATGGAAAGAAAAATTTGACTCATAAATTTCAAATGAAATGCCACAACACAAGGCAAAAAAAAAATCGGATTTGTATCCTTTTCTTTTTTATATATTATGTCATTTCTTATGTTTCTAATCTAACAGTTCAGAATTTATAATGAATAATTAAATAACAAAAGACAAAAATATCAAAGACAAATTATTTATTTATTTCTCTCTCTTATTAAATGACTTTTTTTATTTAATTATTCATTATAAATTCTAAACTGTTAAATTATAAACATAAGAGATGACATGATATATAAAAAAGGAGAGGATCCAAATTCTAAAAAATGTAATAAATAAATATAAGTAATATATTACGGAAATTTAGTTTCTACCATCTTTAAAACAGTTGTTGTTTCTTTTAGTGATATTTGATTTTTTTGTTTAGGTAATATTTAACTTTTTTTTCAAATCTCATACTTTTATCCTTAGTCGTTTTCAATTCTTTCGTTTTGAATTTTTAAATATTTCTAGTAAAATAAGAGATCTATCCAGGAAAATATTTTTGTAAAATAATGGGTACACAATAATTTCTAATAACAATAAAAACAAACCATCATCATGTGGAAATCAATTAACAAAGCAATATTTTCAAAAAAAACCAAGTAAGATTGATATGTGTATGAATGTGTAATATGCTTTTGAATAGAAAATAAAACTCCCTAATCAGTGGTGGGGTCTCCGGTCTTATGTGGAGACGTGGTCACTCAAAAAATTATTATTTTACTAAAAATAATTAGGTGTATAAGCAAAGTATTTATTGATATTTATATATAGTTGTTGTCTAATCTATATTACTTATATCAATTTGGCTGAGTGATTATTTACAGCCGTTTTATTATTTTTCAATAAAAATGTAAGTGTTTGGTGTTCAGTGGTAGACGTTGGGTGCTCTTTTAGAATATGGGATCCGACCTAAATAATTGTGCAGAAGTTGGAAAATTCATCACGCACAACGATCGCTTGAAATCATTTGAAGCATCTTTGGTGGGCTCTAAAGAGGAAGGAGAGTTGTCTGACAGCAAAGTGTTTGTAGGGCTTGCAACAACCTGAGTTGTTTGAATTCACCGTCTTAGTAGGTAAAGTGCCCTTTCATCCTTCATTGAATCTGCAAATAATGATTACTAACGTAAACATATTACAAATAACTGAGTTAATAACAAAGGGGTAAAATTCATCTAAAACTCACCAAAGATGACCTTCCTCTTCTCCCAAGTGCGAGCGTCCATCAACAAGCGGGTTTTGATAAGTCGTTTCAAGCACATTCGTGAATATTTGTCTTGAGGCAATCAACAAGCGGGATAGCTGAACTCTTTGACAAAACCTACTAGTTGTTTGTTTAGGAAAATATTCTCTTGAGACATGTCACCCTTCTTGTAGACGTACAATTCATTCCATCAAAAAATGACTTTTGTTCCAGTACTTGAAAAATAGACCGATACACCTACCTCTCACTCTAGTCCCTACGGTGTCTATCGTGCATGAGAGAAAAAGAGATGAAGATTGAAGGCAAAAATCCTATTCGAGGAATCGACAAAAGATGATTTTCATCATCTTTCTTTTGGGACATAATTGTAAAATTACGACGAGTAAGCATATCTAATTTCTCTTTTGCTTAGATTAAATATAATCGTCCTAATGCTTATGTGTTGATTCTGTGAGGGCAATCGTCATAGGTAGCTACACTTGTTTTAGTGATGTCAAAACTTAGATTGGTAGAAAAATGTACTTTGGACGGTATCATTGTGTCACATATGCATACCTTATCACTCTTGAGTCAAACATCGGTCAGAAACATTGTTTGATACATATAGGAATTGTTCAATATATGCTTCATATAGGTTTGGTCAAGTGTGTCTAGTTTACTATGTGATAGAGTACCTCAAAAGTTGCATGATACATGAAAATATGCATTTTTGCATATTTTAGGTCTTTGAGTCGACTCAAACTTGTTCTAGTCGACTCATACAGAAAGCATTTCGAATAGTCTACTCTCAGAAGTGCTCGCGTCGACCCTCTGGTCGACTCATACTGTGTCCATTTCTATTTGTCTAATTCTGCATGCTTTGCGTCGACGCATGACCTGCTCCGGTCGATGCAAAGTTCTGTTTTCTGCACAATCTAAAATTCGGGTAAGCTCAGGTCGACCCTCCTTTCTGCATAGGTCGACCGCTCATGCGTTTTCAGTTAAAAACCTGTTATGTGAAACTGTCTTTGTGGTTGTTATGTTGGTTAATTGTTTTTGACTTGTATATATAGTGAGTTTTGCTCTTTCTTCAAAAATAATAACAAGAAAAGTGAAAATAGATACTGATTATTCTCATCATCTTCATCCTCTTCCTTACATTTTCTCAACAACTACACATAATCATTTTTGTTGTGCATTCTTCTTGTTAGAGGTGATAACGTTCAAACATAGGATTGGTGTAATCGGGTTTTGGTTGAGAAATCAGTAAGTTTTTCTTGAATAAAACCGCTAGGGTTTTGTCCTCCAAGAATCTTGGATTTTGGGGTTTTTTGCATGAATCGGTCCATCACAAATTCAGCCGAGCGAAGGTAATCGAAGAATGGGTTGTTCTGTCGGTTTAGTAGCGGTAACCGGAGGATTGTAAGAGGAAGATTCGGGTTCGGAGTGTTGGTAATTTAAATCAAACGGACAAGATTTGAAGACCGTGGGGTTGTTCAAAAGGTGTGCCGTAATCGGAGGTTTATTAATCGCGTTCGAAGGACTTGATTCAACTTGAATCAAGGGAAGAGAAGGAATAAACTCTACATCAACAATTGTGTTAGATTATTTGATTTCTATTGCTTCTCTTATAAACATTTACCAACAGGTTATATCTACATACAAGTCTCAATTCTATTTTTAGAATTGAGGGCAAACGTACCCCGAGCGAGGACGACGGGGGAACTGCCTCAACCAATTGGTGCTCTCTCTTTACTTTTCAACTGCTTAATTTTTGAGTTTGTGTGCAAACAATTGAGTTAATCAAAATTCTAATGTGAGTGTGTTGAACCATTTTTGAAGCCTATTACAATCCTTGATTGTAACTGAACACTTAAGCACCTCACTCTCATATTGGAATTCACTTGTGGTGCCTTGCACACCAAGTGTTTGACAAATTGTGTGAACAACAAACGATTGTGCTGTCTTTTCAATTTGATTATATTTTTCAAGCATTGGAAATAGTCAAACCTTATAGTGAAAAAATTTTGGTTGATGTCTGTTCAAATTAGTGATTCTTAAATCTCGTTTTTATCGAATTCCATAGGCTTTGCGCATATCCGGTTTTTCCGGTAAAGGTTCACTTTAGACGAATATAGTTCCTCGGCCACTTCCGCCTAAAAACTTTTTAAAATAAAATATTGGTAGCGCCGACTCTGTTTTTAGCAAGTGATCTATTCAACCCCCCCTTCTAGATCTGCGCCATCATCTAACAAGTGGTATCAAGAGCACCGGTTAATTTCGTGCTTCACATATAACTTCCTAGAAAATGGCTAACGAACCAAAATGGGCTTATAATAAAGCACCTGTATTCAATGGTGAAAACTATAGTTACTGGAAGGACTGTATGCGTGTGCATATAAATTCCATTGACAGGAAGGTATGAAATGTTATTTTGAACGGTCCTATGGAAATAACTATGACATATGGAAATAACATGATTGTGCCTAAGCCTGAAGCACAATGGAATGATGAAGACGAGAAAAAGTACAATTATAATTGGAAGGCTAAAAATATTCTGATCTCCTCCTTTGGAGTTGATGAATACTATAGAGTTTCCCATTTTTTGACTGCTAAGGCTATGTGGGACTCATTACAAGTGGCCCATGAGGGAACAAATGATGTCAAACTAGATAGAATCAATACTTTGACACAAGAGTTTGATCTCTTTCATATGGAGCAAGGGGAAACCATTGCTGACATGCAAAAGAGATTTTCTCACCTAATCAATAGACTAAATTCACTTGGTAGACTAGTTTCCAATGATGTTTCTACTAACAAAGTCTTAAGATGTCTTACCAGGGAATGGCAACCAAAAATCACCGCCATAAATGAAGCAAATGATCTTATGACCTTGAACCTTACAACATTCTTTGGAAAGCTTCAAGAACACGAGAAAGTGCTTCTTAGTCTCGAGCAATTTGAGAAAAGGGAAAAGAAGGAGAAAACCAAAAATGCGGAAAAAAAGTTTATAGCTCTAAAGGATTCTTGTTTAAAGTACTATGCAAAAGAGCTGAGTGATTGCGATTCGAGTGATGACGAAGATGACGAAAAGAATGAGGATATAGGGTTGTTTGCGAAGCGATACAATCGATATGTAAAGAAAAATGGTATCCAACATTTCAAAAAGAATCTAGTCAATTTCAGAAAACAATCAAGATCTTCTAAGAATGAAGACAACAAAGGAAGTAGAGTTAGAGGGTCGTGTTTCAATTGCGGGAAAGCCAGACATTACAAGCCGAATTATCCTTTGATGAAAAAGGACAAAGGAAAGGAGAGTAATCGATCACATAAGAAGCAAGTTAAGCCTATAAGAGCTTACATCGCATGGGAAAGCAATAGCGAGTCATCCGAGGATGATAGTTCTAGTGACGAAGAAGAATCTGTCAACCTTTGTCTCTCTGCTCATTAAAAGAAGAAAAACAAAAAGGTACGACATGCAAAATACGAAAACTCTACTAGATTGTCTCATTCTGAATTACAAACTGCCTTTGATACCTTACACCATGAAGCCAAGGAATCCTTTAAACGGCTGGCTTCAAACAAACAAATTTTTGCTCACTTAGAGCAAAATATTTTTGAATCCGAAAGGAAATTAGAGGCTATAAAGGCTTCCATAGTGGAAGGAACAAAGCTGGATTATGAGGAAGTAAGAAAAAGAGTGGTTAACTTTGGGTGTGATAGTTGTTACATTTGGAAAAATGAGGTTAGAAATCTCAAGACCAAACTTGACAAGGCTCTAGAACCTAAAATCACGTTTGCTATTGATAGAGCAGAATTTAGAAAAAAGTATGGTTAATCCTTATCAAAAATATACATATGTGGTCAGAAATCAAGATAGCAAAAATGACACAAGAGTTAACTTTACTTACTTGTATTGTTGAAAGAAGGGCCACACCATTGCTAAATGTCGCTTTAGGATATTTTTAGTTCCTAAAGGGGTTTATCAATGATTTCCTAAATGCAACCAAGATTTAACTCACAACCAAGGACCCAATAAACAATTGGGTACCTATTTTCATTGATTATTTTTATAGGTACAAAGTCTTGAGACTACCGAGAGAAGATGGGTTCTCGACAGTGGATGCTCAAGACATATGACATGAGATATATCTCTCTTCATTGACTTTGTGGCAAAGAAGAAGGGATTTGTAACCTATGGAGACAACAACAAAGGAGCAATACTTGGAAAAGGTAGTGTAGGTAATCCTTCATCTAGTACTATCTCTGATGTATTGCTAGTGGAAGGCCTTAAACACAATCTCATTAGCATTAGTCAATTATGCGACAAGGGATACAAAGTATATTTTTCAAACTATTGTTGCTTAATTGAACACAATGATAAAAAGAAGAATGTGTTTAATGGCTTGGGGAAGCAAACAAGGATCTCGTTTAAATCTAAAAACATTTTTTCAACTACGAGACCTCTTGAACTTCTTCATATGGACCTATTTGGGCCATCTAGAATTAAAAGTCTAGGTGGTAACTACTATGGTTTTGTTAAAGTCGATGATTTTTCTAGGTTTTTCTGGACTATCTTCTTGGCCAGCAAGAGCGATACCTCTTCCTTTGAAAAATTTGCTAAACTTTCTCAAAATAAGTTAAACACAAACATCATATCAATTAGAAGTGATCATGAAGGTGAGTTTGAAAATTATGTTTTTGAGGAATGTTGTGGTAGACACGAAATTGATCATAACTTCTCCGCTCCGTGTACCCCTCAATAAAACGGGGTCGTGGAACATGAAAATCGAATTTTGGAAAAGTTAGGAAGAACTATGATTAACGAAAGTGGGCTTCCTAAATATTTTTGGACTGAAGCCATTAGTAAGGCTTGTTATGTTTTGAATAGGGTGCTCATCCGCCCTATTCTCAACAAGAATCCATATGAACTTTTAAAGGGGCGGAAGCCAAATGTATCTCATCTTCATGTCTTCGGTTGTAAGCGTTTCGTGTTAAACAATGGAAAAGAGAGTCTAGGAAAATTTGACTCCAAGGCAGATGAAGGTATCTTTCTCAGATTCTCTCAGTCAAGTAAAGCCTATAGAATATACAATAAGAGATTACTTACAGTTGAAGAGTCTGTTCATGTCACATTTGATGAGTCTTATCCAAAAAGTATCAGAAAAAGTAGTTCATTTCATGGTGCAGGTGTATCTTCAGAAGACATACTCAAGGGTGTTGAGACAGGAGTTGATCAACCTGACCCAGTCAAAGTTGAGGAGGGAAAAGATCACCACCATGAGGGGATTGAGGAAATTCATCCGCCCAACACCGATGATCTCCCTCCAACATGGAAGTCTTCTAAAGACCATCCCATTGATAATATTCTTGGTGATATCTCAAAGGGAGTGAAAACTCGATCAAAGCTAAGTAATTTATGTTATTACTTCACTTTCGTTTCTCAAGTAGAACCTAAAACCCCAAAATAGGCATTACTCGATGAACATTGGTTCCTATCAATGCAAGAGGAACTCAATCAATTCAAAATAAATGAGGTTTGGGACCTTGTCCCTCCTCCGCGAGACCATCGAGTAATTGGCACCCGATGGGTGTTTAGGAATAAACTAGACGAGAACAAAGTAATAACTCGAAATAAGGCGTGTTTAGTCGCGCCGGGTATAACCAAGAGGAAGGAATCGACTATGAGGAAAGTTATGCTCTGGTTGCCCGACTCGAGGCTATACGCCTTCTACTTGCCTTCGCTTGTGCGAAAGATTTTAAAATATTTCAAATGGATGTAAAATGTGTGTTCCTTAATGGTTATATAAATGAAGAGGTTTATGTTGCCCAACCTCCAGGGTTTGAATCCCATGAGTATCCTGATCATGTATACAAATTAAAACTTGCTTTGTATGGACTCAAGCAAGCCCCTAGGGCTTGGTATGACCGTCTAAGCAAGTTTCTTCTTGACCAATGGTACTCAAGAGGAAAGGTTGACACAAACTTTTTCATTAAACTTCAAGGAAAACACTTGATTTTGGTACAAATATATGTTGATGATATCATTTTTGGATCAACTAACATGAATCTGGTAAGGGAGTTTTCTATATTAATGCAGGGAGAATTCGAGATGAGCATGATGGGGGAGCTCAACTATTTCCTCGGATTGCAAATCAAACAACTGCAAGAAGGTACTTTTGTGAGCCAGACAAAATACTGCCTTGAGCTTCTCAAGCGTTTTGACATGGCAAACTCGGAGGCTATCGACACTCCAATGCCTAAGTGTGCGAATCTTAGCCAAGACAAAAATGGTAAGGATGTAGAGGTGAAAAAGTATCGAGGTATGATTAGATCTCTCATCTATCTTACTGCTTCTAGACCCGACATTATGTTTAGTATCTGTTGTTAGACGATGGCGCGGATCTAGAATGGGGGGTTGAATAGATCGCTTGCTTAAAAAGAGTCGACGCTACCAAATAAAATTGGTTTTTAAAAATTGTTTAATTTGCGGAAGTTGGTTGTGGAACTATATCGTCTATAACGAACGGTTACTAGAAAACCGGATATGCGTCAAGCCTATGGAATCCGATAACGAGTAATGAGAATCATTACGCTAGTCACACTATCAATTTGATTTAGCTCACAATGTGGTATGACTAGTTCCAATGCCTTAAAATATTCAACAATAAATGGGCAACACACAAGGCTTTTGGTTCAGACAATTTATCAAACACTTGGCGTGCAAAGCACAACAAGTGAGTTCCACTTTGAGTGAGTAGCTCAAGTTTCCTCGTACAATAAATGATTGTACTAGATTCAAAATCAGTTTAGCACTACTCAAATAGGTCCTAGATTGATATAATTGTTTGCACTAAAAACCATAAATATTAAGCAATGTAAAGTATAAGGCAAAAGACGTAACGATTTGTTGATGCAGTTCCTCCGTCGTCCTCGCTTTGGGGTACCTCTGCCCTCAATTCTAATAATAGAATTGAGACCTTATAATATAAATTTAACCTGTTGTAGAATTGTATATACAAGAATTGAATAGCAATCAAACAAACGAACACCCTTGTTGTTGTAGATGCTATCTCC
Organism: Lathyrus sativus; assembly: GCA_963859935.3. Classification (NCBI taxonomy): domain Eukaryota; kingdom Viridiplantae; phylum Streptophyta; class Magnoliopsida; order Fabales; family Fabaceae; genus Lathyrus; species Lathyrus sativus. Next base: position 406,770,179 of record OZ012737.1, read on the forward strand.
TCTTGCCCCTTGATTCGAGTCGAATCAAGTCCTTGGACAGCTTGTGAATAAACCTCTGATTGCAGCTCTATGTTTGAACAACCTTTCATCTTCAAAACCTAGCTCGACTTATTTCAATCACTCACGTGTCAAACCCAAAACTCTCTTTCACAATCCTCCGTTTACCGTTACTAAATCGACAGAACCCACCGCTCCTTGATTACCTTCACTCGGATGAATATGTGTTGAGAAAAATTCTGCAAAACCCCCCAAATTCAGAGAATCTTGGAGGACAAAACCCTATAGGTCTTATTCAAGAAAAACCTGTCAATTCCTCAACCCGAACCAGATTACCCAATCAGCGGCTTTGAACGTTATCACCTCTAACAATGCATAATGCACAACAAATATTATTGTGTGTGATTGTTGTGGTATCCTATGAAGAAGATGAAGATGATGAGAACTTGAATTGACACCTATTTCACTTTCCTTGTTTTTCTCAATATGATTGATGAAGTGAAAAGAGCAACTGATTATTTATACCAAACATAACTATTATAACTGATAAAACCACTTTCCAAAAATGATGGACATAACAGAAAAATAGCATAAAACAGCGAGCGGTCGACCTATGCAGAGTGCAGGGTCGACCTGAGCTAACCCGGAGGAAAAGATTGTGCAAAACACATAGCCATGCGTCGAACAGAACAAGGCACGCGTCGATGCATAGCCTGAATTTTTAGACAAATACAAATGTCAACAGTATGAGTCGACAGGTAGGTCGATGCGAGCACACCTGAAGAAAATACAAAATCTAGACACATAGTATGAGTCGACCGAAACAGAGCTTTGGTCGACTCATTGACCTGAAATTGCTAAAAATGCCTAATTTTATACTTTTGACTCTTTTAGATGATACCTATGATAGACCAATGAAGTTTAACTCATACGACACATATTTTGACAACTCTATATGCAACACCGGAGATATTTTATGCAAGCAAAATAAATCATGAGAAACAAGTTATGCACGTGCAACATGGTGATAACGCCCAACATCGATCTTTCTACGAAGCTAAGTTTTGACATCATCGAAACAAGCATATCTTGTATATGAGGCTTTTCCCTCACATACTCCCCCTTTTTGATGATGGAAAAACACATAGGCCCTGTCTGTATAATATGCGTTATCCTCCCCCTTGCTTGATGCCTTCATTCCTACTTACTCATTTGCGTTAAATGCTACGTCTTCACTTTTGATCTTTATGGTTCTACTGAGATTCTTGACACTTTCTCCCCCTTTGACATCATCAAAAAGAAAGAAAGAGTGGTCAAGGTATGGTAAACAAATAATAGATGCTTATCTCAAAAAACGCACAACAGGATAAACATTAACATACATCCACACATAACGTAGTTAATGAACAAAGAACACAGAGATAAATAGCACCATATACAGACAAAAATAGGAATTGTTGCTAGAAAAGACAAACAAGTAATGGCATATAAGTTCATGATTCAAGACATTTACGCAGTAGAAGTACACTTAATACAAAGCAAAATGATGAAATGTAATATGCAGAGTGCATAACCTTCAATGTAGGTATCAAGTTTCTATGCAAATGTCATAATGCACATGAATTTGAATCATTAAAGCAATTTAAGTGGGAAAGTGAACCGTTTTTAGAAAAAAATTTCAAGGAAATTGCGCGATGCGTCGACGTATACTGTGTTGAAAAACACACGTTCAAAACACAAGAGGTATGCGTCGACCAGTAGGTCGACCTGAGCATACCCGACTCAAATGCAAATTAGAAGTCATTTTTTTGAGTCGACCTAACCTTGCTTAGGTTGACTCATACAGGTAAAACTAGTAAATTTTGACATTTTTGATCATATGGGCATACATAAGGACATAGATAAACAACCAAAACATATTTTAAGCATTCAAAGAAGTAACATACATTCAATACGACATATATGAAAAATATAACACATAATTTTGATATACTTTGTGAACATGAATATTGAGAGAGAGTTAGTTAAGGAAGGATATTAACTCAACTTCAAATATAGTAAGATTCTACACGCATATGACTTTCAACATCCTCATTTGTTACTTATCAGATGAATAAAGTACACATAGACATTAACATATATAATGTGCGTGAAAATTAACTAAACACGATCCGAAATGTCAAGAACACCTAGTTCCCGTCGGATATGAAAGAAAAGCTCAGTAGCAAGAGGTTTTGTAAAGATATCAGCTAGTTGATTTTTAGTATCAACGTGCTCAAAAATCATATCGCCTTTCTCCACATGATCCCTAAGGAAGTGGTGCCGAATTTTGATATGTTTGGTGCGTGAATGCGACACAGGATTCTTGGTAAGATTGATGGCACTAGTGTTGTCACAGAAAATCGGAATACGCTCGAGTTTAAGATTAAAGTCGAGCAATTGTTGCTTAAGCTATAAGACTTGAGCGCAACAACTGTCGGCTGCGACGTATTCCGCTTCGGCGGTTGACAAAGCAACAGAAACCTGCTTTTTGCTATGCCAACTTACCAAAGAGTTTGAAAAAAAGTGACATGTCCCACTCATACTTTTCCTATCTGATTTGCACCCGGCGAAATCAAAATCGGAGAATCCAACCAAGGAACAATGATTTCCTTTAGAATATCATAGCGAATACTTTGGAGTACCCGAAAGGTATTGAAGTATGTGCTTAACTGCTTTTAGATGGGATTCCTTAGGAGAAGATTGGTACCTAGAGCACATACATACACTAAACATAATGTCGGGTCTAGAGGCAGTAAGATAGAGGAGAGATCCGATCATACCTAGATACTTTTTCACCTCCACATCCTTACCACTTTCATCTCGACATAGATTCACACATGTTGGCATTGGTGTATCGATAGCTTTGGAGTTGGCCATGTCAAATCGCTTGAGAAGCTCAAGACAATATTTCGTCTGGCTCACAAAAGTACCTTCCTCAAGCTGCTTGATTTGTAATCCGAGAAAATATGTGAGCTCCCTCATCATACTCATCTCGAATTCTCTCTGCATTAGGTTAGAAAACTCCCTTACGAGATTCATGTTAGTTGATCCAAAAATGATATCATCAACATAAATTTGCACCAAAATTAAGTGTTTTCCTTGACGCTTAATGAAGAGGGTTGTGTCGACCTTTCCTCTTGAATACCCTTGATTAAGTAGAATCTTGGTTAGACGCTCATACCAAACCCTAGGGGCTTGCTTGAGTCCATACAAGTCACGTTTTAACTTGTATACGTATCAGGATATTCATGAGACTCAAAACCCAGAGGTTGGGCAACATAAACTTCTTTATTTATATAACCGTTAAAGAATGCACTTTTTACATCCATTTGAAATATCTTAAAATTTTTCGCACAAGCAAAGGCATGTAAAAGGCGTATAGCCTCGAGTCGGGCAACCGGCACATAAGTATCTTCATAGTCGATGCCTTCCTCTTGGTTATACCCTTGCGCGACTAAACGCGCCTTGTTGCGAGTTATTACTCTGTTTTCGTTCAGTTTATTCTTAAACACCCATTGGGTGCCAATTACTCGATGACCTCGCGGAGGGGGGACAAGGTCCCAAACCTTATTTCTCTTGAACTGGTTAAGTTCCTCTTGCATAGATAAGAACCAATGTTCATTGAGTAAGGCTTCTTTCGGGTTTTTAGGTTCTACCTGAGAAACGAAAGCGGAATGATAACAGAAATTACTTATCTTTGACTGAGTCGTCACCCCCTTTGATATATCACCGAGGATATTATCGATGGGATGGTCTTTGGAAGACTTCCAAGCTGGAGGAAGATCATCTTTTTTTAGACGGATGAACTACCTCGATTTCTTCATGACAGTCATCTTTTTCCTCCTCAATTTTGGCTAGGTCGGATTGATCAATTCCCGGCTCGACACTTTTGAGTATGTCTTCTGAAGATACACCTGCACCATGAACAACACTTCCTTTTCCGACATTTCTCGGATAAGATTCATCAAATATTACGTGTACAGACTCTTCTAGAGTAAGTAATCTCTTACTGTAAATTCTATAGGCTCTACTTGATTGAGAGTATCCGAGGAAGATATCTTCGTCGGCCTTGGAATCAAATTTACCTAAGCTTTCTTTTCCATCATTCAACACGAAACACTTACAACCAAAGATATGTAGGTGTGACACATTTGGCTTGCACCCTTTTAAAAGTTCATACAGTGTTTTGTTTAGAATCGGGCGGATAAGCACCCTATTCAATACATAACATGCCGTACTTATGGCGTCAGCCTAGAAATACTTAGGTAAGGAAGTTTCTTTAATCATTGTTCTCCCTAAATCTTCTAAAATACGATTTTTGCGCTCCACAGCCCCGTTTTGTTGAGGGATACGCAGAGCAGAGAAGTTATGATCAATTACGTGTTTACCACAATATTCCTCAAACAAATAGTTCTCAAACTCACCTCCATGATCACTCCTAATTGCTATAATATTTGTGTTAAATTTTTTTTGAGAAAGCTTAGCAAATTTTTCAAAGGCTGCAAATGTATCACTCTTGCTAGCCAAGAAGATAGTCCAACAATATCTAGAAAAGTCATCGACTATTACAAAACCCTAATAGTTACCACCTAGGCTTTTAATTCTAGATGGCCCAAATAAATCCATATGGAGAAGCTCAAGAGGTCTCGTAGTTGAAATGATATTTTTATATTTAAAAGAGATCCTCGTTTGCTTTCCATTTGGCAAGCATCACAAAGGTGATCCTTGGTAAACTTAATTTTGGGCAGGCCTATGACTAGATCTTTTGAAACTACCTTGTTTAGCAAGTCAAAATTGACATGTGCTAAACGTCTATGCCATAACCATGAGTCCTCACTCATTGTCATGAGACATTTATCACTTATCAATGATACTTCATTCAAATCCAGCATATAGACATTGTTTACTCTTAGACCATTAAACACATCTTTCATTTCATCATTATGCTCAATTATACAACAATCTTTTGAAAACGATACTTTGTATCCTTTTTCGCATAATTGGATAATGCTAATGAGTATGTTTAAGGCCTCCGACAAGTAATACATCGGAGATAGTAGTGGAAGAAGGATGACCTACACTACCTTTTCCAAGTATGGCACCATGGTTGTTGTCTCCATAGGTTACAAATCCCTTCTTCTTTTCCACGAAGTCAATGAAGGGATATATGTCTCCTGTCATGTGTCTTGAGTAGCCACTACCGAGAACCCATCTTCTCTCAGTAGTCTCAAAATGTTGTACCTATGAACACAATTAGCAAGAATAGGTACCCAATTGCTTATTGGTTCCTAAGTTGTGATTTAAAACATGGTCGCATTTAGGCAACCATTGATAAACATCTTTAGGAACCAAAAATCTCCTAAAACGGCATTTAGCAATGGTGTGGACTTTCTTGCAACAATACAAATAAGAAAAGTTAACTTTTGAATTATTTTTGCTATCATGATCTTTTACAACATATGTGTATTTTTGATATGGATTAACCATACTCTTTCAAAAATTAGCTTTATCAATGGCAAAAGTAATTTTGGGCTCTAGAGCCTTGTTAAGTTTGACATTTAGGTTTCTAAATTCATTTTGCCAAATGTAACAAGTATCACACCCGAAGTTAACAACTATTTTTCTTATATCCTCACAACCTAATTTTGTACTTTCCACCATGGAAGCTTTTAATGCCTCTAGTTTCTTTTTGGAATCACAAATCTTTTGCTCTAGGTGAGCAAAGATTTGGTTATTTAAGGCAAGCCTTTTAAAGGCTTCTTTTACTTTACAATGCAAAGTATTAAAAGCAGTTTGTAATTCAAAATGAGACAATTTAGAGGAATTTTTATACTTAGCATGTCATACCTTTTTCTTTTTGTTCTTTTGATGGCCGGAAAGACAAATATTGACAGATTCATCTTCATCACTAGAGCTGTCGTCCTCGGATGTGTAGAAGCAAGCTTCATCTCAAAGTTTTGATGACGTCAACATCAAGATCAAGAATAATTCATCTGTGCAAAAAGGCAAACGCTTTCAAAAGACCAAGATCAAGTGGAATGGAAGTGATCAACATTCAAAGCTTCATGAACATTTGACTGATCAACTTTCATGTTTTGGACACAAGCTATGGTATATCAAAATCCATTAATTTAATTGATATACAAGTGTTCAACATCTTTATCATTTGATCACATTGCATTAGCATACTTTTTAAACTATTAGAATTGGTATAACACTATTTTTATAAGTATTTTTCTGAAAAATAGCAGTGTTAACCGATTAACCATATAGGTTAACCGGTTAACCATTTCAAATTTTGAATATTTTGGTATAACGTTCAAGTATTAACCGATTAACCATATAGGTTAACCGATTAACACTGAACGTATTTTGAAAAATGGCTTTGTTTCAAGTTCAAAAATGGTGTGAAAATTATACCAGTTCATATTTTGAATTATACTCAAATATACCTGTTGGAAAAGGTGTGTTTACACATATAAATTCTGAGTTTTTCAATTTTGAAAAAAACCTCCAATATTCATTTTCAAATATTCTTAGAATCAAATTCACCATTTTCAAAATCCTTTCTAAGTGTTCATAATTGCATAAAAATTTCATATTCATCTGTTGAACACTTGTGTTGAAAATTATAAGAGTGAATTTTGATCATTTGGAGAAGATCAAATTTGACATTGATACTATTATTCACAAAACAAAATCATTACAAGTATTTGTATTCTGACTTGTGATCCAGGATTGTTGGACACAAGGGTGAGTGTTTACAAGAGGATTGTTCTTGTAAACTTGTTATTTTTATTGTTTGCTAGTAGGCCTCACCGGTTGATGGTGTGATAGGTTGTACTTTATTAAACAATAGTGAAAACTCTCTTTCATGTTGAAAGGGGAGTGGAGTACTCTCGGATTGTGAGGGGAACCACTATAAATCTTGGTGTCCACTGTCCTTTTACTTTCTACTGCTTTCATAACCAAGAACACAAACCAGTAAAATTTCAAGAAACCATAAAAACCAGAAAAAGTTCTAAAAGTCCTAATTCACCCCCCTCTTAGGCATACTCTGTACTTACAATTGGTATCAGAGCAGGTTAAGGTAACCTGTTCCTACTGATCATAATGGCTTCCGCTAGTACTAACCCGGTTTTTAAAGATGGAGGAAGTAGTAATAAACCAGTTCTATTTTCTGGAGAATACTTCGACTTTTGGAAAATCCGTATGAAGGCACATCTTGAGGCTCAAGGAGATGGTATATGGGAAACCGTAGAAACTGGTCCACATGCTCCTACAAGTGTGGTAAATGGTGTTGGAACTCCAAAGATAAAATCCTCATATGATGAAGATGACAAGAAGAGAATTTTGAATGAGAAGAAAGCAATCAACATACTTCAAAGCGCTCTCAGCATGGACGAATTCTTCCGTATATCACAATGTAAATCAGCAAAGGAAATTTGGGACACCCTGGTAGAAACGCTTGAAGGGACAGCCGAAGTAAAAAGATCAAGACTTAATACTTTAAGTCAAGAATATGAAATGTTCCGTATGCAGCCTGGTGAATCCATTGTTGCCTTACAAAAGAGATTCGTTCATCTAACTAATCATCTGATTGCCCTCGGGAAGACCTTCACCAATGATGATCTCAACTTGAAAGTCCTAAGATCCTTAACAAGAGAATGGCAACCGCTATTTCCGAAAAGAAGAGTCTTTCAACGATGACATCCGCTTCATTATTTGGCAAACTTCAAGAGCATGAACTGGAACTTGGTAGGCTTGAAAAGCATGAAAGTCAAGACAAGAAGTCCAAAGGAATTGCCTTGAAGATTGACACAAAGGATGACAAAAATGACGAATCTTCCGAAGACGAAAATTTCATGCTTCTAGTAAAGAAGCTTGGTAAGTTTTTTAATAATAATAATAATAAAATTTCTTCTTTTTCTAAAAAGAATAGACATTTCAGGAAAAAGGAGGCACCCACATCAAACCAAGAAATTACATGTTACGAATGTGGGAAACAAGGTCACATAAAGCCAGATTGCCTGAAACTCGCAAATAAAGGAAAATTCAAAGGCAAGAAGGATTTCAAAACGAAGAAGGCTTATGTCGCATGGGACGACAACAAAGTGAGTTCATCATCGGAATCAGATAGCGATGAATGCGCAAATATGGCTTTAATGGCCTCTCACCATTTCAATGACGAAAATGAGGTTAGTAGTAATTTCTCTGTCTATGATAATGATGCACAAGAAGTTATAGATGAACTTCTAAAAGAGTGCAAGACTTTGTATAAAGACATCTCATCACAAAAGAAAAGAATTTTACTTTTAGAAAAACAAAATTCTGACTTCTTGAAAAATATTGAAGATGAAAAACAAAAAGTGATGGATGAAAAACAAAGTCTTGTATGTAAGAATTGTGAGTCTTTGTCTTTTCAAATTGTTCAACTTAAAAGAGTTTTAGAAAGATACGAAAAAGGTCAAATTGGCTTGGAAGAAATTTTTAAACATCAAAGGTATCCTAATGATAAAAGTGGATTGGGATATTCTAAATTTTCAAAACCAAGCACCAATAAGACCGTTTTCGTAAGAGCAAGTGAACAAATTGTTAAAGAAGAGACAAGCACTTCTAAAATTTAGCATCAAAATCATAACAAGAAAAGCATTGCAAAGAAAAAGAATTATGTTCCTAGATATATAAGTCACTTTCAACCTACATGTTCTTATTGTGGAATTAAAGGCCATACACCTAATGCTTGCTATGTGCGCAATATTGGTGTTGCTAAAGGGCATTATGTGTGGGTTGAAAAAGGTACTAACTATCAAGGACCCAAAGCAATTTGGGTACCTAACACTACCTGATTTTGTGTTGTAGGTATGCTTGAAGACAACCACTAATCAATGGTATCTTGATAGCGGTTGCTCGAAGCATATGACGGGAGATATAAACAAATTTTCAAGTCTATCATTAAAGGCCAAAAGATACGTCACTTACGGTGATGATAATAGGGGAAAAATTCTTGGAGTTGGAACCATTGGTGCACCTCCATGTACAATCATCAAAGACGTTCTTTATGTGGAAGGCCTTAAACACAACCTACTTAACATAAGTCAATTGTGTGACAAAGGGTTCCGAATCAACTTCACAAAGGAGGAATGCTTGATAGAACATGAAGTCACTCATGACATTTTGCTAAAAGGTAAAAGATATAATAACATTTTTATGATTTCTTTTGATGACTCTTCCTTGAAGGTAAAGTGTCTTATGGCGAACAACAACGAGGCATGGCTTTGGCATAAAAGATTTTCTCATATTCACATGGAGCATTTAAACAAGTTGATAAAGCATGATCTAGTTGTTGGTCTTCCGAAGATAAAATTCATCAAGGATAAGTTATGCGATGCATGTCAAAAGGGAAAACAGACCAAGACAACTTTCAAATCCAAGCAAGTGGTTTTTACATCAAGACCACTTCAATTGTTGCATATGGATCTTTTCGGTCCATCGAGAACAAAAAGCTTCGGAGGTAATTTCTACGCCTTAGTTATTGTTGATGATTTCTCTCGATACACTTGGACATTGTTTTTAGTGCAGAAAAGTGACGCTTTTAAAGCATTCAAGAAATATACAAAGCAAATTCAGAATGAGAAATCACTCACCATAGCCTCTATAAGAAGCGATCACGGTGGAGAATTCCAAAATTCAGACTTTGAAGAATTTTGCGAAGAGTATGGAATTTCTCATAATTTTCAGCACCAAGGCCGCCTCAACAAAACGGTGTCGTAGAACGGAAGAATAGGTCACTGGTAGAGCTTGCAAGGACAATGCTCAGCGACGCAAATCTTCCTAAATATTTTTGGGCAGATGCAGTTAGTACAGCATGCTTCGTAAGCAACCGTGTCAATATTCGACCACTCCTCAAAAAGACTTCGTATGAGTTGTTCAAGGGAAGAAAACCAAATATAGCATTCTTCCACATATTCGGATGCAAATGCTCTATTCTCAACAACAACAAAGATAATCTCGGTAAGTTTGATGAGAAATCCGACGAAGGTATATTTCTTGGTTACTCTCTTTATAGTAAAGCATTTAGAATTTTTAATAAGAGAACACTTACTATTGAAGAATCCATTCATGTTTCGTTTGATGAGACTAACCCCTCGAAAGAGGATAATATTATTATGAATGATGATGATGATATTGTAGGTTCTCCACAACAACAAGAAGATATTTCAAAGAATCAAGAAATACCACATGAAGATGTCATTCAAATCATTGAAGAACATCAAGATCTTCCGAAGGAATGGAGAATGCATAGAGATCACCCGATAGATAAAGTTATTGGTGATATTAGCCAAGGTGTTGCAACTCGACTTAATCTAAAGGATGCTTGTCTCAATATGGCTTTTGTGTCTCAAATTGAACCAACCAAGATTGATGAAGCCTTAGGCGACGACCAATGGATTGTAGCGATGCAAGAAGAACTCAATCAATTCGAAAGGAATCAAGTTTGGAGTCTTGTACCAAGACCAGACCATAAGCACATCATAGGAACAAGATGGGTGTTCAAGAACAAACTTGACGAGAATGGGATCATAGTTCGTAACAAAGCAAGATTGGTCGCACAAGGCTACAACCAGGAGGAAGGAATTGATTTTGATGAAACGTTCGCTCCGGTAGCAAGGTTAGAAGCAATTAGATTACTACTTGCTTACGCTTGCTCTATGAATTTTCAGTTGTTCCAGATGGATGTCAAAAGCGCTTTCCTGAATGGGTACATTAATGAGGAAGTCTACGTCAAACAACCTCCGGGTTTTGAAGACTTCAAGAATCCCTCACATGTCTACAAACTGAAAAAGGCACTCTACGGACTAAAACAAGCACCAAGAGCATGGTATGAACGCCTTAGCAATTTCTTATGTGAGAAAGGATTTACAAAAGGAAAGGTTGACAAGACATTGTTCATAAAGAAGATCAAAGGAAACACTTTATTGGTTCAAGTCTATGTCGACGACATCATCTTCGGATCAACAAACAAAGAACTCTGCGAAGAATTCTCACTTATGATGCAAGGAGAGTTCGAGATGTCCATGATGGGAAAATTGAATTATTTTCTTGGACTACAAATCAAGCAAACTAAGGATGGCATCTTCCTCAACCAATCCAAGTATTGCAAGGAATTGTTGAAGAAATTCGATATGGATAGTTGCAAGGTGATGTCCACTCCTATGGGATCCGGAACGTACGTTGATCAAGATGAATCCGGTACTCCAGTTGATATAACAAAATATCGAGGTATGATTGGTTCATTACTATATTTGACGGCAAGTCGTCCTGACATTATGTTTAGCGTTTGTTTGTGTGCACACTTTCAAGCAAGTCCGAAGGAATCGCATCTCACAGCCGTAAAGAGAATCATAAAGTATCTCAAAGGGACAATGCATGTCGGATTATGGTATCCTAAAGGTAGTATTTGTTCTTTAGTTGGTTACTCTGACGCTGACTATGTAGGATGTAAGACCGATAGAAAAAGCACAAGCGGTACATGTCACATTCTCGGGAATGCATTAGTGTCATGGGCCTACAAGAAGCAAGCATGTGTGGCACTCAGTACAGCCGAAGCGGAATATATTGCAGCAGGAAGTTGCTGTGCACAAATTCTGTGGCTCAAGCAACAACTCCTCGATTACGGTATAGATCTCGGCTGCATTCCTCTTCGATGTGATAATACAAGTGCCATCAACATTACAAAGAACCCGGTCATGCATTCAAGAACAAAACATATATATATCCGGCATCACTTCCTTTGAGATCATGTATTAAATGGAGATGTAGATGTTACTTTTGTCGACACGCACAATCAACTCGCCGACATCTTCACCAAACCTTTGGCGAAAGAACCATTCTACAAAATTCGGTGAGAACTTGGGATTCTTGATGAAGGTGACATCTGACCTTTTCTCGAATATGTGTATGCATTATTTGTGTTATGTTTTCATGTGTATGCATTCTGTTTTTAAGTATTTTTCAAAAATTCGAGTGTGTTAATCGATTAACCATAAGGGTTAACCGATTAACATTGTTAAATTTTCAATTCTGACTCAATTTTTTAATGTGTTAACCGATTAACCTATATGGTTAACCGATTAACACTGTTAAATTTTCTAAAAAATCAGAAACGAAAATTAATTAAATTTTTTGAAATATTATATATGATAAATGCATTTTTATGTGGTCCATATTCTCTTAAGAGTCCAAATCCATATCCAAAATCATATCCCCTCTTAAAAAGTTTTGTGGAACTTCCCTCTTCAAATCCTAACTTCTCTCTCCCACTCTCTAAAGTTGGATAACTCCTCATAACCATCCCCACAACTTCTCAAACCCTAACTTCCTCAGAACCCACAACTTCAGTTCTCTCAAACTTTCATCCATGGCTTCAGCATCAAATCGCGGCAAGGGAAAGCTACCAGAACATCATTCTGCATCTGATGAAGAAGATATCCCTATGGAAACAACCAAGAAGCGCAGAATAGATTTCAAAGTCCGAGTTCGTTCCATCCTCCCGGTAAAGTATGTGAATCTTAAGGCTTTTCCAGCATCATCTTTTGATTTTCCTACTTTGCTCAAATATCAGAGGATCGATAAATTTGTGTCGGATTCTGGAAACTGCTATCCGGATCTTGTCAAATCCTTTTTGCATAAACTGTCTGTGTTTATAAATGCAAATGATGAGCATATTATGAAGACAATTGTTAGAGACTGTGTTGTGGAAGAAAATCTGTCTGATGTTGCTGCAATGCTGAACATACCATCATCTGGGTACTTTCTGAGAAATGGAGTTAACCACGTGGAAGGGCCATGGTCCAACTACGACAAGATGGAGTTCTACTATCAGATCTGCAGATTTCCAAAGGAGATGATTATCGCCAACCAACGCACTGCTCGTCTGTTGTGCTATGCAAAGAATCTTACCGTTTCTGATTGGATGCTTCATTACATAATCTGTTATGTGCTGATTCCCAAGGATTCGAATCATGCCCAAATTAATGATCTGGAAATGCAACTCCTTTTCGCCATCAAGAACAAGATTCGTGTCAATTGGATTCTGACCATCATGTATCACCTTCAACAACAACTATCTCTTTCAACCCGTCTTCCGTATGCAAGGCTGGTGTCAAGAATTTTGGAGCTGACAACTTTGGATCTTAACCGTGAACCAACCATCAAGATAAAATCAACCACCAATGAGATCAACGAGATTACGATTGTCAAGAATACTGGAATTTTTAAGGATACTGACGGTACTTATAAGTATTCAGATGAAGGAGCCAATGCTAACCAAGCCTATCCCGTACCTGAAGGAGGCATTACAAATGAGTTCCTTTACCAAACTATAATGACTCAGCATAGAGAAACCTCCCGGGCCATTTCTTCTCTCCGAAACCTTGTACTTTCCTCTCACCGCACCAACACTGACAACTTTGTTGTATCTGATGAAGAAAATGAAGGACAAGAGGAAGAAGAGGAGGAGGATATGGCGGATGAGGATCTTTAGAGAATATGTTGTTGTTGATGTCTTTTATTGCATTGTTTTCTAGTTTTTGATGTTTTATGTTTTCATTTATGTTTGAACTCTGTTTTAATTTGGCATTGTAACTCGTACAATATTCGCAGTATTGCTATCTTTTAATTTCAGTATGCTTTGCTTCCATATTCTTGTGATTGCTTGCATTATTGGTCTATCTAGTTTTCTTTCTTGAAAGCTCCTTCCTTTTAGCTTATGACAAAGGGCGAGAAGAGCTTTGGCTTTCTTATGTCTATGTGTGCAGAATTTTTGCCTATGTATTCGATAGGGGGAGTTCATGGACATAGGGGGAGAAAGAAAGATCACTACTAATCATCGTCAAAAAAATTGCACAAGATCATTTTGGTTGTCATCATCAAAAAAGGGGAGACTGTAGAAGCAAGCTTCATCTCAAAGTTTTGATGACGTCAACATCAAGATCAAGAATAATTCATCTGTGCAAAAAGGCAAATGCTTTCAAAAGACCAAGATCAAGTGGAATGGAAGTGATCAACATTCAAAGCTTCATGAACATTTGACTGATCAACTTTCATGTTTTGGACACAAGCTATGGTATATCAAAATCCATTAATTTAATTGATATACAAGTGTTCAACATCTTTATCATTTGATCACATTGCATTAGCATACTTTTTAAACTATTAGAATTGGTATAACACTATTTTTATAAGTATTTTTCTGAAAAATAGCAGTGTTAACCGATTAACCATATAGGTTAACCGGTTAACCATTTCAAATTTTGAATATTTTGGTATAACGTTCAAGTGTTACCCGATTAACCATATAGGTTAACCGATTAACACTGAACGTATTTTGAAAAATGGCTTTGTTTCAAGTTCAAAAATGGTTTGAAAATTATACCAGTTCATATTTTGAATTATACTCAAATATACCTGTTGGAAAAGGTGTGTTTACACATATAAATTCTGAGTTTTTCAATTTTGAAAAAAACCTCCAATATTCATTTTCAAATATTCTTAGAATCAAATTCACCATTTTCAAAATCCTTTCTAAGTGTTCATAATTGCATAAAAATTTCATATTCATCTGTTGAACACTTGTGTTGAAAATTATAAGAGTGAATTTTGATCATTTGGAGAAGATCAAATTTGACATTGATACTATTATTCACAAAACAAAATCATTACAAGTATTTGTATTCTGACTTGTGATCCAGGATTGTTGGACACAAGGGTGAGTGTTTACAAGAGGATTGTTCTTGTACACTTGTTATTTTTATTGTTTGATAGTAGGCCTCACCGGTTGATGATGTGATAGGTTGTACTTTATTAAACAATAGTGAAAACTCTCTTTCATGTTGAAAGGGGAGTGGAGTACTCTCGGATTGTAAGGGGAACCACTATAAATCTTGGTGTCCACTGTCCTTTTACTTTCTACTGCTTTCATAACCAAGAACACAAACCAGTAAAATTTCAAGAAACCATAAAAACCGGAAAAAGTTCTAAAAGTCCTAATTCATCCACCCCCCCTCTTAGGCATACTCTGTACTTACAGGATGATGCACTATCTCTTTCCCAAGCGACATACGCTCTCCTTGGATTAGGTTGCTTCTTGTGTGACCTACTTGATTCCTTCTCTTTGTCCTTTCCGCAATTATAACACGACCCTTTTGTCTTGTTTCCTTTATTGTCGCCATTTCTAGAATAGCTTGATTGTTTCCGAAAGTTGATAAGATTTTTCTCGGAGTGTTGGATACCATTCTTTTTGACATAGCGATTGTATCACTTTACAAACATCCCCATATCCTCACTCTTGTCATCATCTTCGTCATCACTCGAGGTGTAATCACTTTGCTATTTTGTTTGGGACTTTGAGGAAGAAGTCTTGAGAGCAATAGACTTCTTTTCAATATTTTTCATTTTCTCCTTCTTTTCCTTTTTTTCATATTACTCTAGTCTTAGAATCACTTGTTCGTGCTCTTGCAGCTTTCCAAATAATATTGTGAGATCCAAAATCATGAGATCGTTAGCTTCTTTAATGGCGGTCAACTTTGGTTGCCATTCCCTGTTAAGACATCTCAAAATTTTGTTAGTAGCAACATCGTTGGCAACTGGCCTACCTAGTGAGTATAGTATATTGATGAGATGAGTGAATCTCTTTTGCATGGCCGCAATGGTTTCCTCTTGCTCCATGTGAAGGAGATCGAACTCTTGCGTTAACGTATTGATTCTCGCTAGCTTAACATCATTGGTTCCCTCATGGGCAACTTGAAATGAGTCTCACATAGCCTTTGTCGTTAAACAATGAGAAACCCTATAATATTTGTTGCACCCCAAAATTTGCCTAACCTTTTTCTTTACCTAGCTTATGTTTCATTGCATTTATTATAGCATTAGCATTTGCATACCATCACTCATATGCAGGGGATTGAGAGCTTTGTGCTTACCAAGAAGGGGCTACCACCATGAGGTTATTCAAGAGTCTTTATTCAAGTATTCAAGGGTTGTTATCCTCAGTAAAGAAACCAAAGATCCCCAAAGAAGTGGCTGAAGCCAAATGTGCATATTTCCTAACTTGAAGGTTATGGGAAGGCATCAGATGATTCTAAATCCATAGATAAGGACCTAGAGCATTGAGAGAGTCCATATGGTGTCTTGATAGTCATCATGGAGCTTGGACAAGTCATTATGCAAGGTATAAGTAGCAACAACCAAGATGGGAGCAATTAGGGTTTCCACCTGGTCAACCCTAAGTCAACAGGTGAATTGAAAGAGGTTGAGACCTGTAACACCCCACTCTAAACTCTCGTGGAAAAATAAGAGAAACAACATAAAACAGTTTCAGAGTGCAGAAAAAAAAAAGGTTTCATGACGATCGTAAAGGTCTGTCATGACCGTGACGGTCATGACGAGCGTCAGGGAGTGGTGACGACCGTCACACTCCCAAAAATGGGACGCATCAGGGTGTCACATTCTACACTTAACCAAAACACATACACCAGTAAAAGATCATTTACCAACATAAGTACACAAGATTCGGATGAACAAACAACGATAATTTGTTTAACATTTTAATCATAAAACGACATGTTATAATACACTTCCAACGATTCGTAATAATTAAATTCCATTAAAATTCAGCAAGTAATTATCTTGCATCAATTCACTAAAACAACTATGCATCCAAGCAACATTTGGCATTATCAGAAACAACCAATCTATTTGCCATAATACTTAATAAAATTCAGCAACAAGGAATTCAATTAAAACAATAACATTAATCGTTCACCCCCCCCAGAGTGCTACGTATCAGAGCGACCAACGACCTTAAACATAAAGCGACACTTTATTCCGAGTTACCTGCAAATTACCACCAATGGCGGTAACATATAACGTAAAGGGGTGAGATATCAACAACATAACATAAGGCATGATAAAAGTCATGTTAGAATTATATCACAACAATTAAGATCCTCGCGGCTTTATAAATATCATAAACAACCACTACACCGATTCATCGCTCATATATATACTACAAAAATCAAGATATCTCATCAACACGCCATCACGGGCAACACAACTCAATGCGACTCTATGCGACTCAACTGTGCATATGCATATGGTACCATTTTTGGGAGACAACACTCCACAATAATTCGGGAGACAACACTACACAATAATTTATTTTTCCATTAATGCACAACTGTCGCCAATCCAGGCCAAATGATATGTTATAAGACGCAACTATTATGGACTATAACACAACAACAACAACTGTGCAACAAGGCATCAAGCCTACAACCAATTATCCATAACATAAACATCACATTTCACATACATCATGTACTCACCACTTCAACCTGTTCATGTCAGAGAACAAGTAACAATATCGTTCCTACGAATAAGAATCCAACACATTTTCGCAGAAAACAATTAAAAACAACATCGTCTCTACAATTGAGAACTCAACAGCATTTTCATGTCAGAGAACAACTAACAACATCATTACTACAAATAAGAACTCAACACATTTTCATATACTTTTATACGAGTAATATAACTACAACTTCTAATTTAATTAAATAGGGACATAATAACAACACCTTCTTAATAAATGGGAAAATAGCGTGTGCCGGCACCGTTTCCCAATTTCTCCCAAAACTAATGACATAACACACTCATTCATACACAGACATGCATTAAACCTTAGTATTTCTCAGGCACAGGTAAACATTAACCCTTAATATTTCTTCAACCTACAAAAACACTTACTACGGGAACATTACTACGGGAACGTTACTACGGGAACATTAATACGGGAACATCACTACGAGAATATTACTACGGAAATATTAATCCTATGATTCAATTCCCTACATGAAATCGATCATACCCACAGTTATAGAATTGAACCCCACCCTTACCTTAGAACTGAGGCCAACTCTACACTTCCGGTTCTGATTCTGCTCTCCGGCGACTCTTCTGCAACTACCGTGAATTCTCTCCGGTGGTTAATTCTCCTCTTCTCAACTTCTCTCGGTCACGATCTCTTTTCCTTTGATTTTGGTTCTGAGCAGTTTATCGTGTTTCCTCTTTTCTCCCAAAATCCCCTTTTTATATTTACTCCAATAATAATAATAATAATAATAATAATAATAATAATAATAATAATAATAATAATAGTAATAATAATAATAATAGTAATAATAATAATAATAATAATAATAATAATAATAATAATATCATTACTATTAATTATTAAATTATCACCAATATTAATTATATTACATTAATATTAAACTCCAATCGTTATTAATAAATCTTACAGTCTAAGGGCATCCACCAACGCCACTCAGACACACCTCCGTAAGGACACACCAACATAAAAAAATAACGCCAAGGAGACTAAATAGTTAAAAAGGGGTGTTACAACTCTCCCCCACTTTAAGTATTTTCGTCCTCGAAAATCACCTGATGGAAACAATTCCGGATACGCTTCCCGCATCCTCCTTTCCAATTCTCAAATCCAAGCACAACACTCTTGCTCGACTCATTCCAACACAAGGGAGTCCTACACCTCCTATCACACAAAGCCTCATACAGCGTTGTTCCGATACTAGAATGGTAACTGTTATTGTAGGTAACTCAATCAACGATAATTAACTATCCCACGATCCACCTTGATCCAACACACAAGCTCTCCACAAATCCTCTAAAGATTGGATAGTTCTCTCTATCCGACCATCCATCCATGGATGATAGGCAGAGTTCAACTTCAACATGGTACTCAAGTGTCTGCAAACTCTTCCAAAATCTCGATGAAACTCAGATTCCCATCAGACCCAACGGTCTCTGACGCTTACTCTTCGACTTTCGATAAGTCTAACCAGCATATACAAACGCAGCCACTTCTCTCTCCATCTATGGCCCTCAAAATAATTTCCTCAAATCCGGTTACATCTTCATAGCACCGGGATGGATACTCCATCTACCTCAATACTCTTATTCCACTCAATAATATCTAGAACACAATTCTATCACGACATCTCATGATACCATTTCCATTAATCTGAAAATCGTCCCTTCGACTTTAATTCCTCAGATTCAACAAATCTACCAACTCAAACCAGAGTCCTGACCTTATCGAATCTCATTAGGAATACTACGAGTAAGGTCCAACATACTAAGCTAAACTTCATAAGAAGTCTCTTCATAACTAAACTCATATCACAAAATTGCTCAATCAGTCCTAACTCTTTTCACTACCATCATTGGCATATGCAAAGATTTTCAAATCACTGCATAGGCTACCACGTTTTTGCTTTCCCGAATGGAAATTCAATCCAAACCATAATTCTTCCGGAGTCCCAATTATTTTCTACGCCTCATATTCAACCCTTCCGAATCAACTAAATACCTTAAGCTCTTGAGGTCGCCAAACATTTCAAATCTCAAACTAACTAATTGATGCCTCTAATTTCGGCACAACCACCACAACAACCAACTCTAAATCACTCGTCAGGTGATTCCTCTTATGTACTTCAAGTTTCCTTAAAGCATAACCCAAAACTCGCTGACGTTTCACCTATCATATCTCTCAATCGTATCAACAAGGCATCATAAACACAACAAATGGTCCTGTCGGGTTCGGCAAAAATCAACACACGATACATTTTCAATTTTCTGCTATAATTGAACTAGGTACAGGCCTCAAAACAATTTTTCCTAGAAAGATCATCTCGTTAGCTTCCCAACGCTTCGAACGGGGGTCAAAACTAACATACGATTCAAGAGTTATGAATTTTCGATGTTTTTCCAAAACATAATTTTTCTGCATAAGGACTGCTACGGGTTTGAGCATTTTCGCCCGAAAATCCGACCGATTCAATTATTTCCTTCAAAACAAACACATACTCATTCTTACCAAATATATATTAGTGATTTAGAACCATCAAACGCGAAATCTATGACTTCCGATTTCAATCCGAATCTTAAATCCTCAACTCTTCAAAAATGCAAAAACTTACAAAATCAATCAAATTGGATAAAACAAGCATACTCGATCACGACCTAACATTACCCGACACAACTACGTAATCTATTCCGACTTTCATCCGTAAAAACATCGATTCCGTAAAAAGCTGCGATCTCAGAATTTGACGTACGACAACAATTTCACACTTAGAAGGTCATTCAACATATCTTCAACTCTTGGAATATCTAAAGGTTTAATTATACTAATATTGCATTCCACATCTTACTTTCTTTACTAATCATCAGAAGTCACTATCCACCTTTTATATACACAACCTCACACTCTGTTGCCTTAGCACACACGCCAGACCCAAGTCTCAACGCTACTTAATCAGTTTAATCCGTTGACCATCCAAACAGACATAAAATACGAAGCTCTCACTCTCGGACTAGTTTCCGTATCTAAGTCGATCACAACTCCACTTCACGTCCTGGCTGTACATCGCTTATCTCCTCAGAAAACTTCCAGCCAACCATAATTAATCGGTAATCGCCAACTTCCCGCTTTCATTATAATTCAAAAATTCCCATCAAAATTAAACACCTCAGCACCCTCTTGCACCGACTCATCAAAACCATTCTTAAGCACTTAGCTTAACTCAAGACAATTCACTGCTCACGCCATCCAAGCTTGCAAGACACACATATCCCATCTAACATGACTCCATCCACTATCAACAAGAGATTAAGGGTGATCATGTTCCTCAATTTGTCAATAGACAGCCGAAAATCATGATAGGGTACAAACCATCTTTACCAAACTTTAAGAGCGTTCAACCACACACTGAGCTACAACTCCACACTTGCAGCATCCTGGAGAAGCACAAGCTTCTCCCCCACTTGAATCATTCTCACTCCTGCAGACAAAGGTTCCACAACAAAACATGTATCGACAGTGTTTTCACACACATGTCTCATACCAGGGAATACACAACATTAAACAACTTGGCCGGACGGACGGACCTGCTCTGATACCAATTGTAACACCCCACTCTAAACTCTCACGGAAAAATAAGAGAAACAATAGAAAACAGTTTCAGAGTGCAGCAAAAAAAAAGGTTTCATGGAGATCGTAAAGGTCTGTCACGACCGTGACGGTCATGACGAGCGTCAGGGAGTGGTGATGGCCATCACACTCCCAAAATCTGGGACGCATCAGGGTGTCACATTCTACACTTAACCAAAACACATACACCTGCAAAAGATCATTTACTAACATACGTAGCACAAAATTCGGATGAACAAACAACGATAATTTGTTTAACATTTTAATCATAAAACGACATGTTATAATACACTTCCAACGATTCGTAATAATTAAATTCCATTAAAATTCAGCAAGTAATTATCTTACATCAATTCACTAAAACAACTATGCATCCAAGCAACATTTGGCATTATCAGAAACAATCAATCTATTTGCCATAGTACTTAATAAAATTCATCAACAAGGAATTCAATTAAAACAATAACATTAATCGTTCATCCCCCCCAGAGTGCTACGTATCAGAGCGACCAACGACCTTAAACATAAAGCGACACTTTATTCCGAGTTACCTGTAAATTACCACCAATGGCGGTAACATACAACGTAAAGGGATGGGATATCAACAACATAACATAAGGCATGATAAAAGTCATGTTAGAATTATATCACAGCAATTAAGATCCTCGCGGCTTTATAAATATCATAAACAACCACTACACCGATTCATCGTTCATATATATACTACAAAAATCAAGATATCTCATCAACACGCCATCACGGGCAACACAACTCAATGCGACTCTATGCGACTCAACTGTGCATATGCATGTGGTACCATTTTTGGGAGACAACACACCACAACCATTCGAGAGACAACACTCCATAATAATTCGGGAGACAACACTACATAATAATTTATTTTGCCATTAAGGCACAACCGTCGCCAATCCAGGCCAAATGATATGTTATGAGACGCAACTATTATGGACTATAACACAACAACAACAACTGTGCAACAAGGCGTCAAGCCTACAACCAATTATCCATAACATAAACATCACATTTCGCATACATCATGTACTCACCACTTCAACCTGTTCATGTCAGAGAACAAGTAACAATATCGTTCCTACGAATAAGAATCCAACACATTTTCGCAGAAAACAATTAAAAACAACATCGTCTCTAAAATTGAGAACTCAACAACATTTTCATGTCAGAGAACAGCTAACAACATCATTACTACAAATAAGAACTCAACACATTTTCATATACTTTTATACGAGTAATATAACTACAACTTCTAATTTAATTAAATAGGGACATAATAACAACACCTTCTTAATAAATGGGAAAATAGCGCGTGCCGACACCTTTTCCCAATTTCCCCCAAAACTAATGACATAACACACTCATACATACACAGATATGCATTAACCCTTAGTATTTCTCAGGCACAGGTAAACATTAACCCTTAATATTTCTTCAACCTACGGAAACACTTACTACGGGAACATTACTACGGGAACGTTACTACGGGAACGTTACTACGAGAACATTAATACGGGAACATCACTACGGGAATATTACTACGGGAATATTAACCCTATGATTCAATTCCCTACATGAAATCGACCATACCCATAGTTATAGAATTGAACCCCACCCTTACCTTAGAACTGAGGCCAACTCTACGCTTCCGGTTCTAATTCTGCTCTCCAGCGACTCTTCTGCAACTACCATGAATTCTCTCCGGTGGTTAATTCTCCTCTTCTCAACTTCTCTCGGTCACGATCTCTTTTCCTTTGATTTTGGTTCTGAGCAGTTTATCGTGTTTCCTCTTTTCTCCCAAAATCCCCTTTTTATATTTACTCCAATAATAATAATAATAATAATAATAATAATAATAATAATAATAGTAATAATAATAATAATAGTAGTAGTAATAATAATAATAATAACATTACTATTAATTATTAAATTATCACCAATATTAATTATATTACATTAATATTAAACTCCAATCGTTATTAATAATTCTTACAGTCTAAGGGCATCCACCTACGCCACTTAGACACACCTCCGTAAGGACATACCAACATAAAAAAATAACGCCAAGGAGACTAAATAGTTAAAAAGAGGTGTTACAAGACCTAATTTCAAGGCCATGTGATAATGGAATGATGTGTTGAGACACTCAATGGATTATTCCAAGACCAACTTATCAAGGATCAAGAGTGTGAGAAGTTCCTAGGCTAGGGTTTCTAAGCTTGACAGTGTAAAATCCCCTGGTTTAGTGCCCAAATTCAAGACCACATAACTCAAGATGCAAGTTTCACCTCATCTTGACATCCACATGGAACTTGTAGAGCATGTTCTTACCTTTAATTTGAGTACTAGAAGTCCTTAATAGGGTTTATAGAACTCAAGTTATGAGGCAGACAAGTTACAGGTCATCAGATGAATGTGATTTTGGTACTTGAAAGTCAACCAACTTCCATGCCATTTTTGACCTAGAAGGAAGCTTCTCCTCAACTTCAGGTGAACATGAATGTTCTTCCTTATCTTCTTAGCTTTCCAAAGATTACTAGAAGTCCTTGATTGGATTTGTAGAACTCAAGATATGGAGCTTGTAAGGCAAGGGCGTTTTGGGAAAATAAGATTATAAGTCACTTTTGGTTATAGGTCCATTTCACCATTTTACATACCTCAAATGCAAATTTTTCCAACTTGAAAGTTTCTCAAAATAGGGTTATTTACTCAACCAAACACCAAGGGACCATTGGTATGGATTGTAGTGAAGATTGGTTGAAGAAAATTTCACAAAAAGAACTTTAAAGGCATTAAAATGGCAAAAGTTCAAATAAATGCAAAATGGATGATTCCAAAGCATGTTTATGCATATTTTGATTGCAAAAGGTATTCTAAGAACATTGGCATTAATGAATTTGAGAATTGAAGTCATTTACATGGCCTTTATTCATGTTTCTTAAGCTTGAAGAAACAACATACAAATCTACCATTGGCTCATTTCTAAGGGATGAATCCTAGCCATCCACACTCCTCACATTACCAGCAAGGGATTTGAGCCATTTTGGAAGCAAATAAAAGCCATTTTCGTCGACATTGCAATGCTTCAAAGTGATGAAAGTTAAAATTTGGATTGGGCTGTTTGGACCTCCATTGGGCCTGAAATGTATCCAAATCATTTCTATATAAGCATTAGATCGTTTTCAGATGAAGTTTGGATGGTTTTGGTGCAAGAACAGGTAAGAAGTAGTTAAGAAAAGTGAGCTTGAGAGTGAAAATCGAGTTCCAAGATTTAGGCCGTTTCAAGCAAATTTAAGCATCAAGAAAGCTTCATCATCAATCATAGAACGTTTCTGGTTTGATTTGAGCAAGTTTCATCACAAGATCGTGCCTCCATTGAAGCTTCGTTACATGTTCTTTCCTTTCCAAAATTCTCTTAGATTAGGATTAATTAGAGCTTGATATGCATGTGGTTGGGTTGCTGTTAGTGCCTAGATGATTTTAGGTTCAGTTAGAAGTTGATTCGTGACAATTCTTGAGGATGCGTGTTTTTTGGTTGCCTTCGTTTTGGCCTGTTCCTTGGTTGAAAACGAGTTTTGATCATGGATTAAGAACGTGCATAGTGTAAGGATTCGATTACTGTAAAGAATTTGAGATTTGGTGATATTTTAGGGCAGAGGTACTGTTCCCCTCGCCGGAGAAGACGACCAGAGTCTTCTCTGGCCACCACTGCACATTCCCTTTCATTTGATGATTCAAACGAAGAAGACGGCCCCTGTACCGTCCGATCTAGTGACTTCTTGGACTTGGTATCCTCATCCAATGCGTGAGATTAAGTTTCAGTTAGGGTTTGACCTTTTAATTGACGTGGCGCAGTGATATGCGTTAGATCTGAATACTTATTGAACCAACGCGCGTGATTAAGACCTACGGTGGTCTTGTGTTGACAGAATGCATGTGATCGTGTGAAATTCATGATGGACCTGGGCCACAACTTGCTACGCGCACCCCCCTTTTCTAGGCCCAATGCCATTTTAACTGTTTTTAGTTGCTATTTACCACGCGGATTTGGTCATTTTTCATTCTTTTCCTTATTTTTTTTATGGTTGTTATGCATGATTGTTTAATTCCATAAAAAATAGTAAAATGACTCATAAGTTCATGATTTTTTGACACGTTGAACATTGACATGTTAGCTGATTTTTAGAACTGGTAGAATAATTTTAGGATTATTTCCATTTTATTTTGATTTTTCTATTTTTAGTGGTTATTAAAATGTGAAAAGCATGTACCCTTAGATTAGGAATTTTATTGAGGTATCAAAACAACTTAGAAATGTCTAATTTTTCTTGACAATATTGTGCACTTATTGAGTGGCTTGTAGGAATTTCCCCTTGATTTTTAGATGCTTTTAGACATAGGGTTGGATTAGATCTTTATAACCTTCCCAATTTGAGCTTTCCCTAGCATACCTTTAGGTTTAGCATTAGGTTAGTGCCCTTAAACTTATAGTTTTGATCTGAAATTTTTATCATGACTTCATAACATCCTTAGGGACCTATGGATTTCTTACTAGGATTTTTAGGATACATTTCCTGTTTTTACCTTATTTTACATTCTGACTAGCATTAATGTAGCCTTATGGAATCCTTCCACCTAGCTTTCCCATTTAGTGAACTTTGTTGCAAACTTTAGGTACCTAATCTCCATATTATACCTTAGTTCATAGGTTGATACTTCTTTAGGGTGATCCTCAAACACTTAACATGCCATTAGCTCCTTTAGAATGGATTTTCTTTAGTGCTTAACATTGAAGGTTTTCTTTAGAAGTTTTAGGTGGATGATTCCCCTTCCTTAGAAGCTTTGCCTTCATTATTCCTTAATCCAATTCCTTGGATCCTTGTGTGAGAGCCTCATTCCTCAAGGAGTTTGAGCTTTGGATGGATATTCAATGACTTGGTGGGTTCCTTAGGTTCACACCATATTTCTCTTCTTTCTAGTCCAATTTTTTGGATCCTTTTTGGGAGAGCCTAATTCCTCCTTAGGAGGAATTTTGTGCATGCCTCAAGAAGTACGAGCCTTAGTGGATTCTTGTGTTGATGCACATCAAGCTTAGTGAGTTGATTATAACCTTGTTCCCCTTAGCTTGTTTTCTCTCATTTCCATGTTTGATTCCTTGCTGTGATGCATTTAGGATAGAGCTTCATGAATAGATACTCTTATTTAGGTGCATGATTGCATTAAAGGTCGAGACGCGCTTGTGGCGGCTGATGCCCCACACTATTTCCTCCCTTTTCTTGGTTGTTTATTTGCTTTCATACATGCCCTATCTTGTTTGCATTGAAGGTTGAGGTGATCCTCCCTTGCTTGTGTGTTTCTTTTTCTTCTATGCCTATAATGTTTGCATTAGAAGTTGAGGCTTCCTTCTTCTGCTTGTGCTGATGCATTGCATATCCATACATGTTCTTATTTCAGTAGCTTGATAGCTTTACTCATCTGCTTAATGATTTTTGCTGTTGCTGTTGCTTCCCTTTAACATGTTCCCTTAGGGCTCTCACTTCCTTTGATAAGGACAGTGATGATAGACATTAGGATGAATCCATGCATGATAACAGTAGGGTAGATTCCCCTTTCAAACTTAACATAGGGCCATATTGCATGATAATAGTAGGATGCTTTATAGTTTCCCCTGTAGATTCCTTTTCTCCTTCTCATCTTCAAACAACAGTAAAACACGTAATAAAGGCTAATGAATACTGTACGCTACGAGCCTTAAGCCATTTGGGAAATGGTGATTGGAGGGCCTCTCCTCAATTACCTAGAGTGTTCAGTATACATCCTTAGGACGATATGCGACGCATTCACTCCTAAGTCCTAGTCTCTAGTGCAATACGAATTACAAACGTTCATAAAAAACACTTCTTCTCGTAAAAGACTAAAAAACGAACATTCAAACCTTTTTGCCCTTTGGGGCCCTTTAATTCAAGGAAAACCTTTTATGATGAAAAGAGTGCTGTTAAGCTTCAGTTCTACCACAAACAGGCATTGTCCCTAACTGCTGGAACCGTAGTTTAACTTTACTTAGGTAAAAATAGATGGATCAACCTGGTTCTGTTTTATCCCAAACTACGTTTGCTCTAATTTCTCTGATGAGAATACGTAGGCACAAGATGCGACGTCTTGGCGAGCAACCTTCCCCCATCACCCGTAGTTAGCCGAACTATGTTGACTCTGACTTTCCCATTGCACGAGGGAGTACGTAGGCCCAGACCCCGGTAAAGTCAGTTAGGTATCTAGACCTTGGTAAATTTTGTGGTAGTATTCCTTCTCCGTTGAATATCCAGATTCCGGTGAATTTTTGACTTGTGATATTTTGTTTTGTCCGCTGAGTATCCAGGCTCTAGTCAAAAATTTCCGTTGAGTATCCAGACTCCGGTAATTTTCGTATGGTGATGATCTCTTTTCTCTGCTGAGTATCCACACTTCGGCCGATTTCCAATATGTGGTGATTTCTCTTGTGCGTTGAGTATTCAGACTCCGGCAATTTTCCCGTGATTCCAATTTTGTTGAGTATCCAGGCTCCGATAAAATTCCAATTTATGGTGTACTTCTCGGTCCGTTGAGCGTTCAGGCTCCGGTTCTTACGTTGAGCGTTCAGGCTCCGATTCTTACATTTAGCGTTCAGACTCCGGTTCTTACGTTGAGCGTTCAGGCTCCGGCTATTATGTCGAGTATTCAGGCTCTGGCCATTACGTTGAGCGTTCAGGCTCTAGAAGATTTCATTGATTCATTTTGTTCGTTGAATATCCAGATTCCGGCAATTTGAAGTATTCCCCTTTTTCATGGTTTTCCCTCAAGCAGAGTTACTCGTTAAGTTTCTCTTTTCCCCAGCGGAATATGTTTGTAATCAGAGCAGTTATCTCCGAAGATTCTTGTTTGCATAAATCTATTATTGTGAATCTTAATATGGAATTCATTGGGGAAAATGGAAAGTTAGGCCTTCGTGGCCAAAACCATGATTTGTTATTTGTCTAACCCTGAAGGGATATGAATATTAGATAGTAACTCTGATGCCATCAGGGCAATTGTAAGGAATTTTTGATTTAGGGCGTGAATATGATACGAGATTCGCCTAATGAACCGTAGGTTTTGTGCCTTTATTGCCGTAAGACCTTAGGGATGATTTAAGGATGTTTTGGGGGCATTAGGGAAGTGAATCGTGTGGACTTTTGGGTTGAATTAAGTTCTGGTGAATAGCAGAATTTGCTGTCATCGCACTGTTCGCCTAGCGAAGAATGCTTCGCACAACGAACAACGTTGTTCCCAGACTCACCTAGCGAAGAATCCTTCGCACAACGAAGAAACTCGCCCCAAACTCGCCTAGTGAACATGCCAACGAACATAGTAGAGTTTCACGAATGTTGATTGTGTGCAACGATGCCTTGATGTTTGATTCTATGATTTCTATGATGATTACCATGAGTATAATTATGAATTATATGTGATTAATATGATGAATTAACATGAGTATAACTGTGAATTCTATGGATGTGTATATGATGATGATGATTATTATGATGAGCTACGATGACATGATGTATGATGATGATTATTATGATGAGTTATAATGACATGATGTATGATGATGATTATTATGATGAGCTATGATGACATGATGTATGATGGTGATTATTATGATGAGCTATGATGATATGATTTTGATGATGATGATTATGATGAATGATGATGCACCTATGATGTTATTATGAGGATGATTTGTGACATGTGCATCATGCATTCATGTGCATCCAGACTTCAGTTCAGGACCTCAATTACTTTGGCTTCAATCCCATTGTGCGGATGTGAATTGTTTTGATGTGCTCCGGTATTCTAGTAGAATCAATCCTATTGATGGCTCAATGTCCATCGCGCTGTGATGATTGGTACCACATGCGTTGAGTCTTGTTGCATTTGAATTTATGAGTGATTTAGAATAATTTATGATGTTGTGGCCTTGGAGGCCTGTTGATGAATATGATGATGTTGAATATGACTATGATGCCATTTTATATGTTGATTTTCATACATTGATTATTATGAATCGTTTTACTCACCCTGCTTGTCTGAATGTTACCTCCACGTGGGTAACATGCAGATGAACAGGTTTAGCCGTGGATGCCGATGAGGACTTTTGAAGTTTTGAGTTGTTGGCCTTTGGTCAACTTAGAGGGTCTTGCTCCAATAGTGTAACATCGGGTTGGGGTCTCTGAGTCAAACTATGTTTTATTGAGTTATTTTGATTACCTTTCCGTATAAGGAAAACTTTGGAATATGCCTTGTGAGTTCCGCTGCCTTAGAGCAAATTTTGATATCTTTTGGGAAAACCCGTTATACACGGAGCATTGACTTATTTTGAGCTTTGAGAAATGTACGCCCTTTGAGGTAATTTATTGTTGAGTTTAAAATTTTACTCTGATGAATTTGAATAAGTGTGCCTTTTAATTGGGGGGTAGAAAAGGGTGTTACATTAGTGGTATCAGTGCAGGTCGATCCGTCCGGCCAAGTTATATAGTGTTATTTGTTCCCTTGTATGCGACATGTGTGTGAAAACACTGTTGGTACATGTTTGTTTTCTAACCTTTGTCTGCAGAAGTGGGAATGGAACAAGTGAGGGAGAAGCTTGTGCTTCTCCAGGATGCTGCAAGTGTGGAGTGGCGGCTCAGTGTGTTGTTGAACGCTCTTATGGTTTGGTAAAGATGGTTTATGCCCCATCATGATTTTCGGATGTCTATTGGGAAATTGAGGAACTGATCACCCTTAATCTCTTGTTGATAGTAGACGGAGTTATGTTGGATAGGATAGACGTGTCTTGCAAGCTTAGTTTGCATGTGCAGTGAATTGTTTTGAGTTAAGCTAAGTGCTTACAGATTGTTTTGGTGAGTTAGTACAGGATGGTGCTGAGATGTTTATTATAATGAAAACTTTGAGTGTTAATAAAGTGGAGAAGTTGGTGGTGTGCCAATTATTATTGATTGTCCGGAGGTTTTTCCTGATGAGGTAAGTGATTTACCGCTGGAACGTGAAGTGGAGTTTGTGATCGACTTAGTTCCTGGAACTAGTCCGATATCGATGGCCCCATATCATATGTCTGCATTGGGATTGAAAGAGTTGAAGAGTCAACATGAAGATTTTCTTGAGAAGAGATTTATTTGTCTGAGTGTGTCACTATGGGGTGCCCCAATTTTGTTAGTTAAGAAGAAAGAAGGTTCTATGAGGCTGTGCGTGGATTATAGACAATTGAACAAGGTGACTATCTGAAATTCTAGTAACAGACAGCCGATGTTATATTGGATGTTATGACATCCGCTACTCAACATATTATTAAGCTAAGCAGTAAACACTTAAAGAAAGCAGTAAATAACACAGGGAATTGTTTACCCAGTTGGGTGCAAATCACACCTACTCTAGGGGCTACCAAGCCAGGGAGGAAATCCACTATAAGCAGTGTTAATTTAGAGCCAAACTACCAGTTTGCACTCCTCACTTAAGACCTACCCAATGCAATTTCAATCTAACTCTAGACCTGAGTTCCTACTCACTCCTGCTCAATCACAGCAGTGATATTAACCAATTAAGTTACAGATTTAAAAAGAAGACACACTTCAAATAAATCTTGATCTTGCTTCACAACTTCAATCAAGAGACACAACACTCGTGCTTAAAAGCTTAGAGTGACACAACCAACATACAACTCAAAATCACACTAGTCCAGTACAATCATCTAAGGGATGATTGCTTGGCTCACAAGTAATCCTAAGACACTAAAACACACATGAATATTAAATTACACAAACATAATTCTTCACTCAAAATCTCTGCTCTTCAATAAGTGATGCCACTCTTATTTATATGCAGCACATGGGCCTTGTACCTAAGTTGCACAAATTAGGGTTAACCACATTAAACCATGTTCCATAATTCAGGGTGTTATCAAATAGGTCATATGAATTTCATGTTATGCTCAACCCTACCTAGAGTCTCGCCTGAGATAACTAAGGAACCCTAGTAGGTTTCCTGAAATCTAGCTTGAGATAACTCAGGAACCATAACAGAAAAACAAATACGCGCCCTTGCTGGCAGCTACCTGATGTCATAACATTCAGCATGACATCCAATACACTATGTTCTAGCTAACTAAACTTACCCATCAGTACACTACACAAGCATGTCATGACATCAATCAAGACATCTATACACAACAATGTTTTACCATAAAATATAGCCAATCAAGAACATCTACAAACTCCCCCTTTGGCAAATTTTTAACTAAAACATTCTGTCACCATATCAGAGTACACAAGTAGCAGAAAAACTAACACACTACCAATCATGCAGAGTAGCTAATAGCTGTCGCTACTGCGAAAATCGGCGCCGGCTGAACAGAAGAGTCGCCACCGTGCGTTATTTATCCCAACGGAGGGAAAGGAAACGCTCAGAGTAAACCTCGCACAACACGGGAAAAGGTATGGTCGTCGCAACCAAAACCTGGATTCGGGAGTCGGTTACGCAAGGGGAAGGTATTAGCACCCCTCACGTCTGTCGTACTCGACGGGATCCACGCTTGTTTTCGGGTATGGATTGTTATTCTATCTACTCTACAGGTCAGGGGTTAAAATAAAATAAAATGACTCGGCAAAGTATCGCACTTTATGCCTACGTATTCCCGTCTGGAACGAGAAATCAGAGTCAACGTAGTTCGCCTACCTACGGGAAAGGAGGGGAAGGTTGCTCGCTAGGATATCACATCCTATGCCTACGTACTTTCATACAGCATGAAAGATCAGAGCAAACGTAGTTCGGGCCACGTACAACACAAGTCAGTCTTGATTGTTTTTATTCCTTCTGAAAAAAGGTTTTTCCTGATTAGCAGTCCAAGCGGACAAAAATGACGTCTTGATTAGTTTACATTCTTTTACGGAAGAAGTGTCTTTTATCGTGTTTGAAATCTTATTGTATTTTTCTGTTTATTTTGAGGAGGAAGGAGACAGAACTCTAACCTACGGTTGCGAAGGGAATTAAACTGACCTAATGTTATCATGCATGGGTTAAGATCTAGTGTCTATCATGTTCCTCTCTTGCGCATAGAGAAACAGAGATCCTAAGGGAATAGACGGAAACAGAAACAATATCAGATATATACAGTAAAGCAATAAAATGCATGGATACAACAATACAAGCGAGGCAAGGGAGCCCACTCAACCTCGAACCTAGAAAACAATAGGCAAAAGTGAACAGGATTCACTTTCAACCCAACAAGTTAAACAGAAAGCAATACAGTCCAGAAAACCAATCAATACATCAGAAATGATAAACAGCAAAAATAAACAGCCACAGCAGCTCTGCATCAACACCTATCTTCAAGTCATCTCCAATCAGCTACAAGCTCCAGCAAGCATCAATCTCCATCTCCCCCAGCCTTCCAGCAAGGTCTTGATCATCAATCTTCCATCTGCAATGGCTTTTCTTCCAGTCTCAATCTCCAGGATGAGCATTAATCAACAAGATGAAGTGAATGAATGTTAGCCAGTCAATTACCTACCAAGGGTGGTTCATTAACTGTTAACATTATACAGACAGTTTTCTCTCAAAAGTTCTATCCTTCAAATACATTCACTGTTCCTTCCAAAGGAAGGAGGTGGGTATTTGAAAGAGACTTTGAATCATAGAGAAAGGATGGATGCAGACAAGGCATTCCATGTTTGAGAAACAAGCTTTCTAATCTAGAGCTCTGCCTAGCTCCTAAACCCTAGTCTCCTCAACAGCTGCTAGCAAGAATCTCCTCTTCAACTCTGGAGGTTGGTCTTCAAGCTCTGGATCTCCAATGGCTTCATCATCATGAATCTTCAGCTCCCCCACTCCCCAAGCAATCCCAATACCCACACCAACAAGCAATAATCCCCAGAGGGGGCACACCACACCAGTCAAACAAATACAGACAGTATATTAATAGAAGTAGGGGAATCCTGATAATTTCTAAGGGATCTAATAACTATCCATAGTCCCTATAGTCCCATATCCCAAACTTTCAGTCTCTAAATCCTAAGGGAAATGATTCAATTCTCCTAAGTCATCACTTAAACCCTAATTTTGTTCATGTTATTCACACCTAAACTAAACACCTAAAATTAAGTCCAAAAAATGGGAACTAAATTGTATATACAAGCTAACCTTATCTATTAATCACCCTAAAAAGAATGGGTTAAAAATATTAAAGCATTTGATCAAACTAAAATTAACAAAATCATGTATTAAACAAAACAATATTTACACCTATTTAAAAGAAAAATATGCTAAAAATATAAAAATGAAATGAACTATTAATTTTTTTGTATGACAATTTTCTTGACAAAATTAAGAAGAGCATGCAAAAAGAACCAACGAAAAATAAGCATTTTATGATTTGTTATGATTTTTGAAAGATTTAATGTTTTTATGAATGAAAATAAAATGAATTAATAGGATGGAGGTGCAGCAAGTAATGAATTGCAGTTAAAACATAGGAACGGGCCAAGCAGTGGGGGCGTGAAAAGCAATTGGCACTAGGCCCAGGAAACATCAGAAAACCAACAAAAATTAAAAAACGGAAAAACGGTGTGAGTAGCAATTAAAATAGTGTAAATGGAATTGGGCTTGGGAACGGGGGTGTCAAAAGCAAGCGAATGCAAAGCCCAGTCAGCCAGAATAAATGAAACGGTGCGTTTCATTGTTTGAAATCTCCCTCCGTTTTCAGCTAGATCATGGCCGTTGTATCGGGAAAAAAGTCAAGGGTCAAAGCCAGATCAAACAGCTTGCAAGTCATCTTCAACCTTGAGTAAACCCTAACCCTGAAAAACCATAGCCATGCACGAACTTCTCCTCCTCTGTTCTCCCTCATCTCTCCATGGATTCCTTTGACTCCAAGAGCAAAGTTGCTCTACAAACTTGCCTCTTCACAGCCATGCCAATAACTCTCCCTAACACTCACTCAATAAACCAACTCGAAGAGAATAACAGTCTGACTCCACCATTAATACCTGTGATCAATTGCTTCAATTCTCACCAATTCTTGTCCTAAACTCATCTACATCTTATGCTGATCATAACAAGCTAATGACCTAAGATTTTCGTGCTCTAATCCAAGAGTTATTCATCAAAACAGATCTTGCACTCCATGATCAAACTCCATGAAAGCTCTCCAAACTCACCAAACTCAGTCATCTATCCTAGCTTAACCTTTCTATGCTATCAAAACCTAGAAATTTTAACCAAAACAGCCAATTCGAATGCAAAACTTACTTGGTGCAATGGATGAAAACAGATGCTAAAACCTCTTGATCCAAGGCTTGAAGTGAGTGGAAAATGATCCAAGAACTTGATGATGAGTTCTGTATGCAACCAATGATGCTCCAATGCTTTGGATCTCCCAATTCCAAGATTCTTGCTTCTTGGATGATCAACTTGCACAGCTTGAATCCCCCTTCAATTTCACCAATCTTGATGTGAATTATGATCCTTGGATGATGATGATGAAGATCCAATCAGAACATGTGAAGATTGATGAGAATTTGAGAGAGTTTTAATGGATTTTGCAAATGAGAGAAAGTGTATGAAACTTGTGTTTATGAGCAATGTGAAGCACCAACCCTTGCATGAACCTCTTCATATCAATATATAGGTGAATTTAGAAACTCCTAGAAGCTTGGAGAAACTTCCCATGTATGATTTCCCTTGGATTTGGCTTATGTAACT
Source organism: Lathyrus sativus (assembly GCA_963859935.3). Classification (NCBI taxonomy): domain Eukaryota; kingdom Viridiplantae; phylum Streptophyta; class Magnoliopsida; order Fabales; family Fabaceae; genus Lathyrus; species Lathyrus sativus. The sequence continues at coordinate 406,805,094 of OZ012737.1, forward strand.
TTCATTGCAAGTAACCTTGAATAACTTCCAATACTTGAACCAAACTCAAAATTCCAATTTATCCAATGTTCTCAAAATGATTTTTCCATTCAAAATGACCTATAATTTCACCTCATTTGGCCAAAATATGAAAAATCTCATTTTTTAGGTCATTTTTATTCATTAAATCCACCAAATTTGAAACCTTGTGCTATGAATCTTTCCAATCTCTCATGGTCACTTTTATAGACTAAAAATTTCATTTGGAGCAAGTTTGATGTTGTGAAGTTTTCCATTTGAAGCTTCCTTGTATAAGTTTTGGGCATAGGCTTGAATGACCTGTAATTCTCAGATGACCAAAATACCCTTTGCTTTCTAAGACCATAAGTAGAGTTCCATAAATCATATGAAAGCATACTATACCATTCTAGAAAGATAAGACAATGAGGAACAACTCTTATGTTGACCAGAAATTCATTTGAAATCTCCTTGAGGGGTGAAAATTGCTTAGAAGTCAAGTCACTTTCACAGACAAAATTTCAGATACCTCAGATGACCTGTAACTTGCAAGGACCATAACTTGAGTTATATAAATCTCCTTGATGCCTTCCACCACTCAAATTAAAGGTATTGAGATCCTCTACAAGTTTCATGTTGGCCAAGGATCCATTTGAAGCTTTAATTTGGACTTATCTTGCTTGGAAATTTGATCTAAACTAGGGGATTTTACATAGAAACCCTAATTTAGAAACTCCTCTTCTCCTTGATTCCTCTTGATTTCTTCTTAGCATATCACCATATCTTTCTTTACATGTCAAATGATGAACCCCACATCTTTCCAATAGCCCTTAATGTCTTTCAATCAGTCAATTGACCTAGAGTTGACCCCAGATGAAACCCTAGTTGACTGCCTTCAACTGCAATTATTGTGATCACACCAATGACTTGTATCCTTATCCAAATGACTTTCTAAGTCTCCCATGAGGTCCACATACTCTCCATGCTCAGCCCACAACTCACCATTTCTTTGTTGATCCTCAGATACCTTCAGATAGGAGATGGATGCACTTGCTTGATCCATTGACTTGATAGCTTTCAAATTCTTTCTGATGACTTGAATGGGATTGAATTAGAATAATAACCTCTTGATAGGCTCATAGAGATGAGAATAATGATTGGTCCCCTGTTGGATGACTTGCTAATGCTTATGCTATGCAGATGGTTAGGCTTTGTACATGACTCTATATGCAAATGCTAATGATATTGAAACATAAACCAAATGAATAAGGTCGAGCAAATTTTAGGGTGCAACAGCTGCCCCTATTCAAGCGACTTGGACCCGATTGGGTGAAGAGCCCGGAGCCTTCAGACATTCGCGGTACGAGACGGTTGAATACTAAGGACCCAGAAATTTGCCAACCGCAGAAATGAACTACACCACTGCTTGGGGATTATTTCGTCAGCCCGAAAAGCTTCTATCATTGCAAGAATAAAACTTTGCTTGTCCCCGTTAGGACGCCTGTGTCGTCAACACAGAGAAATCTCAACCAAACTTATCTACGTTAGGAAAAATCTCGGCAGCTTCACTGGGGATGGCTCGTCTGCCTCTCATCAGAAATAAATCGTCCACGTTAGGACTAAACTATTCCACGTTAGGAATACTATCCTTCCACGCTAGGAATAACATTGTCCACGTTAGGAATCCCCCTTCCACGCAAGGAATGACCGTTCCACGTTAGGAATAGCACCGTCCATGTTAGGACTCACCTTTCCACGTAAGGAATAACCTTTCTTTCCACGCCAGGAATAAACTTGCCTTTCCACGTAAGGAATACTTCTTTCCACGTAAGGAATAAAACTCTTTCCACGTAAGGAAACATCTCTTCTTCCACGTAAGGAATACAAACTTTCCACGTCAGGAATCTCCATCTTGATATGTCCACGTAAGGACTCAATCTCTCTGTGTTAGGAATTCAACTTTGATCTGTCCACGTCAGGACTAAACTTTTCCACGTAAGGAAACAACTTCTCTTTCCACGTAAGGAAATACCTAGGATTCATCCACGTAAGGACTCACCTTTTTTCCACATAAGGAAACCGTACCTTTCCACGTAAGGAATACTATGTCAATCTGTCCACGTAAGGACTCCACTCTTTCCACGTAAGGAATACAATCTTTCCACGTAAGGAACTAAAAATTCTCATTCCACGTAAGGAAGAAACCTGTCCAAGTCAGGACTTACGTTTCGTCTCGATTTGTCCACGTCAAGACTCGCCTCTTGACTCGCTGAGGAAATAGAACTTGTCCACGTCAGGACACACACTTTGCCAGCACGAAGAAGGATAAATTTGTCCACGTCAGGACTCGCGTGTCTTGTCAACACGAAGAACTATAAGCTTGTCCACGTCAGGACACACATTTCACCATTGCGAAGGAAGATATCTGCTGGAAATAAATGGTCCACGTCAGGGAACCAACCCAAAGAGTAATCAATTCTGTCAACGTCATGACTTCAAATTCGATCAACACCAAGAAATCAAATCTGTCCACGTCAGGACTAACACATATCGCCACCGGGAAGAAATGTCCACGTTAGGACTCCACATAACAACAATTCTGAAAAATCAAACCTGTCCACGTTAGGACTAGCACATATCGTCAATTGAGGAAACCAATCTGTCCACGTTAGGACCCCCCCACTTTTCTAGCACGAAGAAAACCTGTCAATAAAATTGTCCTCGTCAGGACTCATCCTTCCATTGGTCCACAAACAGCAACCTTGAGGCGGACTCTACTGGGGATATTTGGAATCCAAACTACTGGACGCCTGTTCTGATAACCGGCGGTGGCCTCTGAAATTCTGGTTCGGGAAACCCTTTAATGACAAATAACTCTGCTTGAGAATGAGGAGAAATCTTGCCTACCCACTCTGGCGGGGAAAACAAGAGAAATTTACACAAATAACTCTGCTCGGAGACAAAGAGAACTTCATCATGATAACTCTGCGGGGAATAATGCCAAAGCTGACATTTCCTTGAATGTCTCACGTCGAGACCTCGAATGTTTATTGATTCACCTGAGCAAGGGCTCTCTCTACCTGCAAGAGAAACAATACTTGAAACAAAAGGTTAGCCAACCTGGTTTATGTTTCAAAATGCATGCGTTTGACAATGATGCAATGCTCCAATCGACATGGAAATGCTACGCTTTTATTTAGTGGATGCAAGTATAACACTACATGTCGATGCAAATATGACACTATATGCCGATGCTAATGCAGACTCGAATTGCTGGGATGCAGGAACTGATCCAGCAAAATAAATGCTGAAGATAATGCCAACTCCGCTGGGGATAGCCAGATGCTACAGAATTGTTCCAGAAAAATAAATGCTGGAAGAGTGAAGTCGACTCAGCTGGGAAATTGGAAACTTGAACCAAACATCTCATCGAAGTAACACCCTGCTGGGAATATAACTCTGCTGGAGACTAGCAGATGCGCTCGGTATGATTATACTTCGGCTGGAGAGTGAACTGATATCACACGGTATTCTGACAAAATAAATGTCAAAACTCACAACCAACTCTGCTGGGGAGAGTCTTAATCTTCGAGTTCCTCTGAGAGGAAAACTCCGCTGAGGACGGGATGATTCTCTTGGGGGAAAATCAACTGACTCCGCTGGGAGAGAGTAAACTGACCCTGCGGGGAAAGGTGAACTTGTCTGGATACAGCTCACAAATATTAATCTTCTGAGGTTAAACCCACTCTGCTTGAGATACACTGTCTGAATACAGCCTTATAATCTTGGAATCTCCAAACTCTGCTGAGAATGAATGACTTTGCTGGAGCATGTGCTTTGTATAAGCTACGGCTAGCTGGGGAATTCGATCCTTCTCCAGGAAGAACATGCATGACCTGCGCGGGGGTCGGGTCTTTCGTTACTGCCATGTTTTGATCGTCTTCCTCGTACGGCTATGAAACCTGCAACAACACAGACAAGACAAGACAAGCCTACGCAACCAAATCTATTCAGGTTAGTGACGTTATTTTCAGTTAATTCAAAGCTTTAGCAATTGTCGGCAAGGGCCAGTGATGTTATACACATGCTAGTTTCAGTAAACTTAGGCGTTTATCGTGCACAAAACAGTAAAGAACCAGCATCAAGTACTGAATAACATATTTTATTGATTGGGCCCCTGAATAGGCGGAGTTTTGTACATGGGCTGTAACTCCTGAAAAGAGGAAGCTACGCAAAGCAGATACACAAGTATGCATAAGAAGCAAAAATATATTGACAAACTAAATTTGTACACATGTCGGCAACGGGATGTAGATGAACACCACGAACTGATCCTCCCATGACTCGCCAGACTCTAATGCTTTCTCGGTATCCACACTTCCGAAGAGATTGTATCTGATAGTCGACCCCTCAGGTATATTCTCCCGCACTGATGCTCACTGCAGTATCAAATTCGGACCGCAGTCATTTGCTTTTCAAATCCCTAACTTTTGCGTGAACCGCCCTTTACGGGTTTTCAGTTCACCGGGATACCCTTTTTTGCCGAAGCCGCCCAGTGTAGGTTTTCAACTTCGCGGGTGTACATTTTTTCAATTTATCCCTAACTTTTGCCCGAACCTTTCATTCTGTTTTTGGTTCGCCAGGATGCCCCATTTTTGCCTGGACTCTCTTTTTCTGTCCAGCGGGTCAATTTTAAGCAAAGTATTTTTTAACTGCGTCTGAATTCACAGGCGACGTAAAGTCTTCACCGTCCATGGTGGACAACAATAAAGCCCCTCCTGAAAAGACTTTCCTGACAACGTATGGCCCTTCGTAGTTAGGGGTCCACTTGCCCCTGTGATCTGCTTGCGGCGGGAGAATCCTTTTCAGCACAAGGTCGCCCGTCTGAAAGCTTCGCGGATGTATCTTCTTATCATATGCTTTCTTCATTCGGCTTTGGTACAAACGACCGTATGCTAGAGAAGCCAGCCTCTTCTCATCCATTAAGCTCAGCTGATTCAACCTGTTCTTCACCCATTCTGCCTCGTCTAGTTGAACATCTCGCAATACCCTCAGAGAAGGGATCTCAACTTTCAATGGTAGCACCGCTTCCATCCCGTATACTAACGAGAACGGGGTTGCCTCGGTTGATGTGCGTACCGTCGTACGATAACCGTGCAAAGCAAAAGGTAGCATCTCGTGCCAATCCTTATAGGTCACCACCATCTTCTGCACAATTTTCTTGATATTCTTGTTGGCCGCTTCAACAACGCCATTCATCTTGGGTCGGTACGGGGAGGAGTTGTGATGTTCGATCTTGAAATTCTGACAGAGCTCCTTCATCATTTTGTTGTTCAGGTTTGAACCATTGTCAGTGATTATCCGCTCGGGGATTCCGTATCAGCAAATGATATCTCTCTTGATGAATCTGGCCACCACTTGGTTAGTTACATTTGCGTAAGACGCCGCTTCTACCCACTTGGTGAAATAATCGATTGCTACTAGAATGAACTGGTGCCCATTAGAAGCCGTCAGCTCGATCTTTCCAATCATATCGATTCCCCACATCGAGAATGACCATGGCGATGACATCACATTCAGAGGACTCGGGGGCACATGGATCTTATCAGCATAGATTTGGCACTTGTGGCACTTTCTCGCAAACTTGAAACAATCAGTTTCCATAGTCAGCCAAAAATAACCTGCCCTCAGCAACTTCCTCGTCATAGCATGCCCACCAGCATGCGTGCCAAAGGTACCTTCATGTATTTTACTCCATGAGCAGCTTCGCCTCTTTCTCGTCTACACAACGCAACAGCACCAAGTCGTGGTTTCTTCTGTACAAGACACCATCTGGATTCAAATAGAACTTACTTGCCAATCTCCTGAGAGTTTTCTGATCTTGACTGGATGCCCCAGCCGGATACTCTTTGTTCTTCAGAAAATTAAGGATATCAAAATACCAAGGTTTGTCGTCGGATGCTTCATCAATAGCAAATACGAAAGCTGGTCTGTCAAGCCGAGAGATAATGATTCGGGGAGCCTCGTTCCAGAAGTTGACTTTGTACATGGAAGACAAAGTGGCGAGAGCGTCAGCCATTTGATTCTCCGCCCGCGGTACGTGATGCAATTCAACTTTGTCAAAGAAGGGCAACAATCTCCTTGCATAATTCATGTAATGTATCAAATTGGGCTGACGTGTCTCCCATTCCCCTTTTATCTGATTCACCACCAGAGCTGAGTCTCCGTATACGTCCAGATGCTTGATTCACAAATCAATGGCTTCTTCAAGCCCCATTATACAAGCTTCGTATTCGGCCTCATTATTGGTAACGGCAAAGGTCAATCGGGCAGTAAACGGGATGTGCGACCCGTGTGGAGTAGTGATGATTGCCCCTATTCTGCTACCGTAAGCGTTCACAGCTCCGTCAAATATCATCTTCCACTCGGAACCCAACTCTGGTCCTTCGTCTGGCAACGGTTCTTCACAATCTTTCATCTTTAGGTACATGATATCCTCGTCAGGAAAATCAAACCTCATCGATTGGTAATCTTCAATAGGCTGCTCTGCCAGGTACTCAAACATCACACTCCCCTTTATAGCCTTTTGCGAGACGTATTGGATGTCATATTCAGTCAAGACCATCTGCCAGCGGGCAATTCTCCCTGACAACGCCTGCTTTTCGAATACATATTTGATCGGATCCATCTTCGAGATGAGCATGGTTGTATGATTCAGCATGTATTGCCTCAAACGCTTGGCGGCCCAGGCTAGCGCGCAACAAGTTTTCTCAAGCATTGAGTATCGAGATTCACAATCTGTAAATTTCTTACTCAAGTAATAAATTGCATGCTATTTTCTCCCTGTCTCGTCGTGTTGACCGAGAACACAACCCATGCTTCCCTCAAGAACTGTCAAATACATGATCAAGGGTCTCCCTGTCACTGGGGGTATCAAAATAGGAGGCTCCTGCAAATACTGCTTTATTTTATCAAACGCCTTTTGACAGTTTTCGTTCCACGTTACAGCTTGATCTTTCTTCAACAGCTTGAATAATGGTTCACACGTAGCAGTTAGATGAGATATGAACCGAGCGATGTAGTTCAACCTCCCTAAAAACCCGCGCACCTCTTTCTCTGTTTTAGGCGTCGGCATCTCTTGAATTGTTTTTATTTTAGCAGGATCGACCTCTATTCCTCTTTCACTTACGATAAACCCCAGCAGTTTACCCGATCTCACCCCGAAGGTGCACTTGTTAGGGTTCAGTCTCAGCCTGAACTTCCTAAGCCTTTTAAATAACTTCAGCAGATTCACCAGATGCTCTTCCTCCGTCTGGGATTTGGCAATCATATCGTCAACATAAACTTCGATCTCTTTATGCATCATATCATGAAAAAGAGTCGTCATCGCACGCTGATACGTTGCCCCAGCATTTTTCAAACCAAAGGGCATCACTTTGTAGCAAAATGTTCCCCAAGGCGTTATGAAAGTAGTCTTCTCCATATCCTCTGGTGCCATTTTAATCTGATTATAGCCTGAAAAGCCATCCATGAAGGAGAATACGGAGTATTGAGCAGTATTATCAACCAGCACATCAATATGGGGAAGTGGAAAATCATCCTTTGGGCTTACTTTATTCAAATCCCTATAATCCACGCACATCCGAACCTTGCCATCTTTCTTTGGCACTGGTACGATGTTAGCAACCCATGAGGGATATTTTGTCACAGCCAAGAAACTAGCATCCCACTACTTTTGAACTTCCTCTTTGATCTTTACTGCCATGTCAGGTCTAGTTCTGCGAAGCTTTTGTTTGACCGGTGGGCATTCTTCTTTCAGTGGCAGACGGTGCACAACCATATCTGTATCGAGCCCTGGCATATCTTCATACGACCAAGCGAATACATCACTATACTCTCGGAGCATTTCAACCAGTCTTCGCTTGATATCGCTCTGCAGTGCGGCTCCGATACGAATATTCTTCTCAACCCCTTCCGACCCCAAGTTGATAATTTCGATGACCTCGTCATGAGGCAGAATGACTCTTTCCTCTTGCTTCACCAACCAAGACAGTTCTTCAGGAACGTCGCTGTCTTCGACAACCTCTTCTTCGGCCTGAAATACCGGGTGCTCAAAGTCGGGACGAGTCATAGGTGGTTCAAGGATGTCATCTGAAAATGTTATCCTGCAAAAGGAATGGTTAAATGCTTCAAAATGCGTATAAAGCGAATAACCACATTGCCATTTTATTGAAAAATACAAAACAAGAAAAACAGAGATCGAAATGTTTGCACATGAGAAAACGCCTTTTATTTAATGATAAGCACGCAATGTTCATAACAGCACATCCCTAAGCAAACCCTGATGCCCCGGGCAAAACATCAGATTGTTCAACAATTAACAAAGCATTACTGTTTAAGAGTCACAGGAACAAGCTCCTGAATAGACCAGTTGCATAGTCCCTGTCCTGGCGTGCTTGGCTGAATCCAGGCATCCATATCACAGTCGCTGTCTCCTTCTTCAAACTCCGAAGCAGCATTGATGGTTTCATGACATACTCCACTGGTAGAGATGGTTATTGGCCCTCTGAAACGGGGTGCCCCCACGGCAGGTGCTGACGACGACGGTTGGTATCCCAGCCCGAACCGGTCCATCTTCACAGGAATATCCAGCACTTTGCCCCAACCCTTTGCTTCTCCTGCCTCCACCAGAGCTTGAGCTTCTTTATACGACGAGACGGCTATCTCCGACACTTTGCTCGGTCCGGGACCTTTGTCCTTGATACGCAACCCTTCAAATGCCTGGCAGGGTGTTTCGTGGATCTCTCCATCAACCTCCACATATTTAAATGACGACAGATGGCTGACCAGGATGTCTTCTTCTCCGCATACGGTGACTACGCTGTCTCCGACCATATATTTTAACTTCTGATGCAGGGTAGACGTGACTGCCCCAGCCCCATGAATCCAGGGTCTTCCGAGCAGGCAACTATATGCAGGCTGTATATCCATGATATAGAATTCAGTCGCAAACACCTCCGGCCCCACCTGTAGAGGCAATGTTATCGATCCAAAGACTGTTCTCCGCGTGCCATCAAACGCTCTAACTACCAAGTCACTGGGCGTGCACAAGATTCCTCTGACGTCCAGCTTCATCATTGCTTTCTTGGGCATCACATTTAAGGATGATCCGGTATCGACCAATACATGCGACATCACTGATCCTCTACACTCGACAGATATGTGCAGCGCCATATTATGATCTCTCCCCTTCGGGGTCAAATCGAAGTCGGTAAAGCCCAAGCTGTGGCCTGCATTCACATGTGCCAACACTCCTTCCAGCTGATTCACGGAGACGTCTTGGGGTACGAAAGAAGTATCCAGGACTTTCAACAAAGCATTTCTGTGAGCTTCAGAACACAAGAGCAACGACAGGATAGATATCTTTGAAGGAGTCTGTTGCAGATGCTCCACAATCTTATAATCACTTTTTCGAATCAAGCGCATGAACTCTTCTACATCTTTTGATGCCGATGCTTTTTCGCTTCCCTGCACTGGGACATTTTCAACCACTTTTCCTTTCCCCTTGGCCAGTCTTTCGGCCTCCACTTCAGGTGATATAAAGATCCTACCACTCCTTGTCATACCTCCTGAACCAACGACGTTGTCTACAGTCTCGGCTGGCTGCTTATTAACATCAATCTTTATTCCGTCACAATACACTTCCAACCCATATGACCATGGGACTGCCTTCGTGTTCTCGTACGGGATCGGTCCGGCCTTAGTTATGGTGATCGGCGGTCGCTGGACTGGTGCTGTTATAGTGATTGTCTTTCGAGGAATCGTTACAGTGGCCACATCACTCTGATCATCTGCTACTGCCCCTGCAGGCTCTTAGATTGCTGCTCGGTCAAACTGCAATGTGCCGTCATCAATTAAAGTCTGAATACCTTTCTTCAAATCATCACACCCCCCAGACAGGGTCCAGCGTTCTAAGCAATATTCGTCACATCCTGGATAAACACCCCCTTGCAACAATCTGCTTTTTATCTCGCCCAGCGGCGTCTTTAAATCATCGACGTTCATAATCAGATTCAACCCTTCCTCAGTCAGAATGGCGTTTGCCCCGTGATTAGGCATGGGCTTCTGCACTATATTCGGACCTGCCGTTCCGAAATTGATAGCTTTGTTGTCCAAGAGATCCTACACAACATGCTTAAAAGCATGGCAACCCTCTACATCATGGCCCGGAGCCCCAGAGTGAAAATCACAGTGCCTGCTTGCATCATAACCATACGGAGGAGTTCCCGTTATCGGTGCCAGAGTTCTCTTCTCTACCAAGTTCAAACCCAACAATGTCTGCAACAAATCTGCATAGGTTGAGGGAGGCTTCTCAAACACTCTTCTTGGTTTACCACCCTGGAATCTTCGCTGAGCCTGCTGTGCCCCCTGCTGTGGCTGCTGCTGCTGCTGCTGCTGTTGTTGAAATGGCTGCTGCTGCTGCTGCATTGGCTGCTGCTGAAACGGTTGTTGTTGATGAAATGGTTGTTGCTGATATGGGATAGTAACACTCGCCACCTGCTGTGGCTGATGATACTGATTTCGACCTCTGCCTCGGCCTCGGCCTCGGCCCCCAAACACGGCACTTGCCTCGCCCTGACGGCGCCCACCAAAAGCCTTTCTGTTACTTCCAGATGCGGTTGATTCCTCAGCTTGGAATTTTCCCTGCTTAATGTTACGTTCAATCTTTTCTCCCATCAGGATTAAGTCTGAGAAACTGGCCAGGATTAAGTCTGTGAATGTGCCGACGAACATGTCATTCATTTCCTTGTCTTCTAAAGGAGGACGGACCCTAGCAGCCATGTCGCGCCATCTTTGCGCGTACTCTTTAAAGCTCTCATCCTTCTTCTGAGATAGCCCTTGCAACTGGACCCGGTTGGGCGCCAAGTCGCTGTTATACTTATAGTGAGCTACAAATGCCTCTGCCAGCTGCTTCCATGTCTTTATATTAGTCGGTTCCAGTCCCATATACCATTCTAGGGAAGGGCCTGATAGACTATCTTGAAAGAAATGCATTAGCATTCTCTCATCAGTTGAGTACGCAGACATATTTCGATAATAAGCCCGCACGTGCACTTTCGGACATGTGTCCCCTTTATACTTATCAAACGTAGGAGCTTTGAATTTGATTGGCACCCTCAAGCCAGGTACCAGGCCCATTGTTGACATGTCTAAGCCCACAGCACTTTGGTTCAGGACCCCCCTCATCTGCTCTTCTAGCATCCTGATCTTCTGGGAGTCGTCCATCGGCCCTTCGAAACCTCCGCCGGAGAAAGCGTCCTCCTGCTGATCTTCTTGCCACATACCATTCCCAGCTCCACACCCATCGTATCCATTATTGCGGCCAGCTCTAATCTGATTCATCATCGGGCGTCTCCCTCTGTTGCCGTAGCCCTGAGCAACTCCAGCAGGTCCAAAAGCCATCAACCCGGCGCCATTTCCATTTCCGAAACCTCCGTAACCCTGATTGGCCACACCATAACCATCTTGCCCAAAGCCTTGAGCATTGAAAACATATTTCCCAGCGTTATCGAATCCCTGATCGTTGAACCCGAATCCAGCATTGCCGAAGCCGTTGCCTCCCATATTATCACCCAAGTTGATATCACCGATCCCAACGTTATGGACAGCAATCTCGTTCCTAACTCTGACGTTACCGTTCCCAGCAGCGGTAGCGTTGTTGACATTAGCAGCAGGTATATTGACTACAGGTGGAGCCACTGGCGTGGGAGTGCCATCTCCATGAACAGTATCGACTCGCACAGACTGATGATCCTCGTTACCGTGACCGGCATTTCTGACCAACAGAGGCTGCACCATGGCTTGCAAATTCTCCTGACCTTTTGCAATAGCTTCCATGGTCTGCATAAAGAGAGCTAGCTTCTCGCGCACATATTGCATCTCGTTCTGCATTTGATCCATGATCCTTTGACAGTTGGTGCGAGTGGAATATCTGTGCGGGTGTTGATCTGCAATCCTGAAAATACTTGGTTCAAAACAGGAAATAAGATACCATCCAATGATTACCTGTAATGCAATATGAATATGAATGCAATGCAACGTGTGTGTCTGTGCATTAGGGAATAGCATTCCTCGATTCTAGTGTGAAGGTGCCAGTGCTAGCAATACAAAGATCGGAGTTGAATCATAGAAAGCCTCATATATTACAGAGAAAACCAATAAGCCAGGAATACAATGTCATTGAGTACAAAGGAAGGCATGACCCCAACCAACAATCCTGGTGATGGTCAGCACTATGCAAATAAAGCATACAAGCTAATACATGAAATGATCAAGCACTCCCATAAGTCTGGTACTCTTCTATTAACTTCTTGGTCTCTAGATGGCCTGGTCTGGTAAGCAGCCCTTCAACGAGTTGGTTTCTTCGTTTGAGCACACGGCGCACATCACCGGCAGTTTCCTCCCATGCCCCTTCTCCGAAGCGATCCTCCAACTTCCGCTTCTGAGACACGGCTTCGTCCCTGCCTTTGATGGCCTTGTTCAGTGCATTCTGGAGACTATACTAGGTCATCACTTCTTCTTCACACTTCTTGATGCTAGACTTCAACTGCTCTTCGAGGTCGGAAATTTGCTGCTTCAACTTATCCTCCCTCTTCTTATTGTTGGTCAGTGTGGCATTCCAAGTCTTATTGCAAGAAGAGATCTCTCGGTGAGCGATGTCAAGTGCTTTCTTTTTGGATTCAAGCATGTCATGGGAGCTTCTGAACTCTTGCCCCAGACGTTCGCGCTTCTTCCTTTCTTCAGTCAACTCAGCCCCTAGTCTGTTCATTAGCTCAATCTGCTGTTGGAAAGCATGCACGACCATGTTTTTCTCACTGCGTACCTGGGCTATCTCCTGCTCTAACCCTTCGTTGATCTTCATCAAGGCTTCTTTTTCTTTCACAACTTGTTCGTAGGCCTCCCTAGAAACAGTAGTTGGCTCTGCTACCGGAATGGGAACAAGGATTGGTGCATATGGAAATGGCATCCGCAACTGACTTGCTCTCTCCTGGATCCAAACTCTGTATGGTGCATAAGCCTGACAGTCATTCTTCCCTAACAGCGGCTTCCCTCTTCGGTTAATACGCGTCCAGGCATGCTGCAGCTTGGCTAATAACTCCCCCTTCAAATCACCGGTGAAGTACAGAGATTCCTGTACTTCTTCCTCCTTTGGTGGGTTCTTCAACGTATATCCGAACTGACGGACCAACAAGGATGGGTTGTAGTTGATACACCCTTTTCTTCCTATCAGCGGGACATTAGGGTACCCCGAACAACTGAAGATAAGCTCAGGTCCCAGCAGGTCTCGATCAAACCACTCAACGTCTTCGGAGGATAACCTCATCAGGCGCTCTGACCAGCTAGCTGTGATTGCACTCTCCACAAAAGATCCCTTCATGGGAAGATGACTCTTGAACCACATATTCAACAAAGGAGCACAACAGTAAACGACCTTTCCCCTTCTGTTTTCATTCTTGTAGTGCAAGGAGTGGTAGAATTCTCTGATCAACGTTGGCACTGGATTGCCGGCAGCAAATAGATGGAAAGCGTCCAAGTCTACGAAATTAGGCAAGTTAGGGAACAACACAATTCCATAAATGCATAGAGCCAAAATAGAATTGAAAACCACCCAACATCCGTTCTTGGCATACTCCTGAGCTTTGCCAACCAGGAAATCAAGAGAGAAACCTGACACCCCGAGCCAAGAAGTCACTAACAGTTCTGCAGCGTCCATGTGCAAGGCTTTAGCTAAGTCCTCCAATTTGGGCTCAGCAACAGAGTGAATAAAGGGAACCTTGTTCTGCACTGGTAGCTCAGTAAACTCCACGTACTCTTCAATGGTAGGCCCCAGAATAAAGTCAGCAAACGTAAAACATCTCAATGCGGGGTCATAGAACTGCATCAAGGTATACAACCCGTTCATCTCATCAGCAGTGGGCTTGCAGACTAATCTCAGTAATCTCCCATGACTCATTCTGAAGCTTCTCCTAACCTCCTCATCAGCAAGAGATATCAGACCGAGCAAAGGGGTAATATCAGGTGTAGGCAGCTTATACGCAACTGTTTTCCTCAAACCAGCCATAATCAATACTCAGAAGTCTGGGCACTAGAATCGGAGGATATGCAAATGCACCTGCAGCACAGACACACATTAATGGGATGCAATGGTAATGGGTATGCAAATAATGCAATGCAAATAACATGCAACAGGGACCAAATGCCGTAGCTGAATAGCCTGAACCATATCAAGAAGTCTCAGATAGACTCTTTAGAAGTCCTCAAACCCTGGTCTCAGATAGACCTGAAACAAAGCTCCAACACTGGTCTCTGATTGACCCAAAACATAACTCCAACTAGTCTCGGGCAGACCTCAGAACTCTCCAACTGGTCTCTGGCAGACCTCAGAACTCTCTAACCGGTCTCTGACAGACCTCAGAACTCTCCAACTGGTCTCTGACAGACCTCAGAACTCTCCATAAATACCCAGGATCTCAGATCAAGAACAAACCGGTAGTCTGGAGGTCTAGTTACCTGCATAACCCCAAACCCTCTCACAGGTGGATGTCCTAGTAACTTACAAAGGTATGGCATCCTATGCGGTCGTCGGCGTCACAGACTTTCAGGGTTGATGATACGATTCCCAGGAGGAGTGGCATCATCAAATCCTGAAGAGGCCTCACTTAGCCAACTTCCAAATGATCGGTTCCCGGAGTCGACAATTCAGTTGACCAACAACCCCTTCGACCCAAAGGGTAGAAAAAGAAGCCAACCAGAAGAACCTCGTCCGAGTGTAGATTTCATGAGACACTAATGCAAGCAAAGCCGGCACGTGCCCACTACTTTCTACTCTAATTCTAGGTGCACTCAAGCCCAGGTCCGGCTTATCTCTCAACCATAGAACCACCCATCACACCCCAATACAGCAATAATAATCAATATATATAATGCTGAAAATAAAGGTCAGAAATATAAATCATAACAAAATCCTCGACGGGAAAACAAGCGTTAGGATTGACTCTCTTAAGGGACGTTGGATCCTAAATGCATAAGAACTATCGCAGTCCTTAGCAGCCAGGGGACGTTGGATCCCCAGCAGAGTCGCCAGCTGTCGCTACTGCGAAAATCGGCGTCGGCTGAACAGAAGAGTCGCCACCGTGCGTTATTTATCCCAACGGAGGGAAAGGAAACGCTCAGAGTAAACCTCGCACAACACGGGAAAAGGTATGGTCGTCGCAACCAAAACCTGGATTCGGGAGTCGGTTACGCAAGGGGAAGGTATTAGCACCCCTCACGTCCGTCGTACTCGACGGGATCCACGCTTGTTTTCGGGTATGGATTGTTATTCTATCTACTCTACAGTTCAGGGGTTAAAAGAAAATAAAATGACTCGGCAAAGTATCGCACTTTATGCCTACGTATTCCCGTCTGGAATGAGAAATCAGAGTCAACGTAGTTCGCCTACCTACGGGAAAGGAGGGGAAGGTTGCTCGCTAGGATATCGCATCCTATGCCTACGTACTTTCATACAGCATGAAAGATCAGAGCAAACGTAGTTCGGGCCACGTACGACACAAGTCATTCTTGATTGTTTTTATTCCTTCTGAAAAAAGGTTTTTCCTGATTAGCAGTCCAAGCGGACAAAAATGACGTCTTGATTAGTTTACATTCTTTTACGGAAGAAGTGTCTTTTATCGTGTTTGAAATCTTATTGTATTTTTCTGTTTATTTTGAGGAGGAAGGAGACAGAACTCTAACCTACGGTTGCGAAGGGAATTAAACTGACCTAATGTTATCATGCATGGGTTAAGATCTAGTGTCTATCATGTTCCTCTCTTGCGCAGAGAGAAACAGAGATCCTAAGGGAATAGACGGAAACAGAAACAATATCAGATATATACAGTAAAGCAATAAAATGCATGGATACAACAATACAAGCGAGGCAAGGGAGCCCACTCAACCTCGAACCTAGAAAACAATAGGCAAAAGTGAACAGGATTCACTTTCAACCCAACAAGTTAAACAGCAAGCAATACAGTCCAGAAAACCAATCAATACATCAGAAATGATAAACAGCAAACATAAACAACCACGGCAGCTCTGCATCAACACCTATCTTCAAGTCATCTCCAATCAGCTACAAGCTCCAGCAAGAATCAATCTCCATCTCCCCCAGCCTTCCAGCAAGGTCTTGATCATCAATCTTCCATCTGCAATGGCTTTTCTTCCAGTCTCAATCTCCAGGATGAGCATTAATCAACAAGATGAAGTGAATGAATGTTAGCCAGTCAATTACCTACCAAGGGTGGTTCATTAACTGTTAACATTATACAGACAGTTTTCTCTCAAAAGTTTTATCCTTCAAATACATTCACTGTTCCTTCCAAAGGAAGGAGGTGGGTATTTGAAAGAGACTTTGAATCATAGAGAAAGGATGGATGCAGACAAGGCATTCCATGTTTGAGAAACAAGCTTTCTAATCTAGAGCTCTGCCTAGCTCCTAAACCCTAGTCTCCTCAACAGCTGCTAGCAAGAATCTCCTCTTCAACTCTGGAGGTTGGTCTTCAAGCTCTGGATCTCCAATGGCTTCATCATCATGAATCTTCAGCTCCCCCACTCCCCAAGCAATCCCAATACCCACACCAACAGGCAATAATCCCCAGAGGGGGCACACCACACCAGTCAAACAAATACAGACAGTATATTAATAGCAGTAGGGGAATCTTGATAATTTCTAAGGGATCTAATAACTATCCATAGTCCCTATAGTCCCATATCCCAAGCTTTCAGTCTCTAAATCCTAAGGGAAATGATTCAATTCTCCTAAGTCATCACTTAAACCCTAATTTTGTTCATGTTATTCACACCTAAACTAAACACCTAAAATTAAGTCCTAAAAATGGGAACTAAATTGTATATACAAGCTAACCTTATCTACTAATCACCCTAAAAAGAATGGGTTAAAAATATTAAAGCATTTGATCAAACTAAAATTAACAAAATCATGTATTAAACAAAACAATATTTACACCTATTTAAAAGAAAAATATGCTAAAAATATAAAAATGAAATGAACTATTAATTTTTTTTGTATGACAATTTTCTTGACAAAATTAAGAAGAGCATGCAAAAAGAACTAATGAAAAATAAGCATTTTATGATTTGTTATGATTTTTGAAAGATTTAATGTTTTTATGAATGAAAATAAAATGAATTAATAGGATGGAGGTGCAGCAAGTAATGAATTGCAGTTAAAACATAGGAACGGGCCAAGCAGTGGGGGCGTGAAAAGCAATTGGCACTAGGCCCAGGAAACATCAGAAAACCAACAAAAATTAAAAAACGGAAAAACGGTGTGAGTAGCAATTAAAATAGTGTAAATGGAATTGGGCTTGGGAACGGGGGTGTCAAAAGCAAGCGAATGCAAAGCCCAGTCAGCCAGAATAAATGAAACGGTGCGTTTCATTGTTTGAAATCTCCCTCCGTTTTCAGCTTTGATCATGGTCGTTGGATTGGGAAATAAGTCAAGGGTCAAAGCCAGATCAAACGGCTTGCAAGTCATCTTCAACCTTGAGTAAACCCTAACCCTGAAAAACCATAGCCATGCACGAACTTCTCCTCCTTTGTTCTCCCTCATCTCTCCATGGATTCCTTCGACTCCAAGAGCAAAGTTGCTCTATAAACTTTCCTCTTCACAGCCATGCCAATAACTCTCCCTAACACTCACTCAATAAACCAACTCGAAGAGAATAACAGTCTGACTCCACCATTAATACCTGTGATCAATTGCTTCAATTCTCACCAATTCTTGTCCTAAACTCATCTACATCTTATGTTGATCATAACAAGCTAATGACCTAAGATTTTCGTGCTCTAATCCAAGAGTTATTCATCAAAACAGATCTTGCACTCCATGATCAAACTCCATGAAAGCTCTCCAAACTCACCAAACTCAGTCATCTATCCTAGCTTAACCTTTCTATGCTATCAAAACCTAGCAATTCTAACCAAAATAGCCAATTCTAATGCAAAACTTACTTGGTGCAATCGATGAAAACAGATGCTAAAACCTCTTGATCCAAGGCTTGAAGTGAGTGGAAAATGATCCAAGAACTTGATGATGAGTTCTGTATGCAACCAATGATGCTCCAATGCTTTGGATCTCCCAATTCCAAGATTCTTGCTTCTTGGATGATCAACTTGCACAGCTTGAATCCCCCTTCAATTTCACCAATCTTGATGTGAATTATGATCCTTGGATGATGATGATGAAGATCCAATCAGAACATGTGAAGATTGATGAGAATTTGAGAGAGTTTTAATGGATTTTGCAAATGAGAGAAAGTGTATGAAACTTGTGTTTATGAGCAATGTGAAGCACCAACCCTTGCATGAACCTCTTCATATCAATATATAGGTGAATTTAGAAACTCCTAGAAGCTTGGAGAAACTTCCCATGTATGATTTCCCTTGGATTTGACTTATGTAACTTTCATTGCAAGTAACCTTGAATAACTTCCAATACTTGAACCAAACTCAAAATTACACTTTAGCCAATGTTCTCAAAATGATTTTTCCATTCAAAATGACCTATAATTTCACCTCATTTGGCCAAAATATGAAAAATCTCATTTTTTAGGTCATTTTTATTCATTAAATCCACCAAATTTGAAACCTTGTGCTATGAATCTTTCCAATATCTCATGGTCACTTTTCTAGACTCAAAATGTCATTTGGAGAAAGTTTTATTGTGTGAAGTTTTCCATTTGAAGCTTCCTTGTATGAGTTTTGGGCATAGGCTTGAATGACCTGTAATTCTCAGATGACCAAAATACCCTTTGCTTGCCAAGACCATAAGTAGAGTTCCATAAATCATATGAAGGCATACTATACCATTCTAGAAATCTAATACAATGAGGAACAACTCTTATGTTGACCAGAAATTCATTTGAAATCTCCTTGAGGGGTGCAAATTGCTTGGAAGTCAAGTCACTTTCACAGACAAAATTTCAGATACCTCAGATGACCTGTAACTTGCAAGGACCATAACTTGAGTTCTATAAATATCCTTGATGCCTTCCACCACTCAAATTAAAGGTCTTGAGATCCTCTACAAGTTTCATGTTGGCCAAGTATCCATTTGAAGCTTTCATTTGGAATTATCTTGCTTGGAAATTTGACCTAAACTAGGGGATTTTACATAGAAACCCTAATTTAGAAACTCCTCTTCTCCTTGATTCCTCTTGATTTCTTCTTAGAATATCACCATATCTTTCTTTACATGTCAAATGATGAACCCCACATCTTTCCAATAGCCCTTAATGTCTTTCAATCAGTCAATTGACCTAGAGTTGACCTAGAGTTGACCCCAGATGAAACCCTAGTTGACTGCCTTCAACTGCAATTATTGTGATCACACCAATGACTTGTCTCCTTCTCCAAATGACTTTCTAAGTCTCCCATGAGGTCCACATACTCTCCATGCTCAGCCCACAGCTCACCATTTCTTTGTTGATCCTCAGATACCTTCAGATAGGAGATGGATGCACTTGCTTGATCCATTGACTTGATAGCTTTCAAATTCTTTCTGATGACTTGAATGGGATTGAATTAGAATAATAACCTCTTGATAGGCTCATAGAGATGAGAATAATGATTGGTCCCCTGTTGGATGACTTGCTAATGCTTATGCTATGCAGATGGTTAGGCTATGTACATGACTCTATATGCAAATGCTAATGATATTGAAACATAAACCAAATGAATAAGGTCGAGCAAATTTTAGGGTGCAACAATATCCTACCAATCAACTAGACCTGTTGTATTGCCATCACACACACTCATACATAATGTTCTAGATTATGAATGTTAAGACATCTATGTTGACATCCCTAAAAGCACCTGTTCCACAGCATAAAGCACCACCTGCTAATTTTGACTACATTTAGTGGAACATCCTGTGATACTCCCCCTTAACTGATGCACAACACACCATGGCACATCAGCCAAACACAACCTACCAGCAACCCGCAGAAACACACACTACCACCAACAACTAGGATACTCTTAAGTTCCAACCAGGAACACACACACACACACACACTCAATATTAACAGCAATAACAAAACACACAGGAGCAACACTTGCTCACCACAAAAGACCAACTCCCGCACATTAGCACACCTCCAAATCAACATAGAGCATCTACATATCATCTTTCATCTATGAGGGACATACAACTAAGCTGATGTACATACAACTAAACTGCTGTTCAACTACTTCTCCCCCTTTTTAGCCACAAATTTAGATCATAACCAATGAATTAGAATTGATCAAAATAAGGTCAGAAACACATATTTTAAGGGTATGGAACCCCAATAATACAATCCAAACAGAAAGAAAAGAAATAGATTAATCTGCCAATGCAAGAAACAGCCCAATAACCACCTAGATCAAGGCAAAGTAAAATTCCTTCTCATAGGAACTGGAGCTATCCTCGTCAACATTGTTGCACCCCAAAATTTGCTCAACCTTTTCTTAACTTGGTTTATGTTTCATTTCATTTTGTTCTAGCATTTGCATTTCATAGCATTTTTCATTGAACAGGGGATCAAGAGGTTGAGCATAGCAAGAGGAGCCTACTCAGAGTGTTGAGCCTAAGCAAGGGGTGTTACTCAAGTTTGAATGGTCATCAGGTCATCTATAAGTGGGCAATAGTCTTGTGAAAGGATTGATGGATATATGTGGGTCAGCTCTTAACTTGGAGGCCAGTTCAAAATCATCAGAGGATTGTGAATTCATGATTATGGATATAAGATTTTGAGAGAGCTCATCGAGTGCTTTGAGAGCCATGTTGGAGCTTATTCAAGTTGTTGTGTGATTTGAAAGAAGCCACAGTCAAGAATGTTGCATCTAGGGTTTTCATCTGGTCAACCCTCAGTCAACTGTGAAATTGAAGGAGATTAAAACTCAATTCTAAGTCTCTATGGTTATGGGATGTTGTGTTGAGGTGTCTAATATATAATTTCAAGTACAATTCATCAAGAATCAAGAGTGTGAGAAGTTACTAAATTAGAGTTCTCAGTGTAAAATCCCCTATTTAGTCCCCAACTTCAAGACCACCTATCTCAAGATACAAGTTTCATCTCAAATTTTGATCAACATGAGTTTGGCTTGGAATGGTGAATTCCCAAAGTGATTTTCATGGAAAAAAGCTTTAAAATGAGAAAATTGGATTTAATTCATTATGGATCATTTTTATGCAAGTAGATGCATATTTTGAGTGCAAACTATATTTCAAACACATTGGCATTTCTAGAATTTTGATTTGGTGAGTTTTGATGAGCCATTTTCAAGCTTTCTTCAAGCTTAAGTCACACTTGTAATATCAACCATTGAGATCAAACAAGGATTAAATCCCAGCCCTTCACACTCCTCATGCTATCAGCAAGCAAAGTGCATCATTTTGGAGCCAAATTGGAAGGAATTTCGTGCACATGGCCAAAGTGAAAAACTCAAATTCCATGGATTTCAATTGGGCTCTAGGGACTGCCATTGGGCTTTATTCTTTTACAAATCTATTGCATATAAGCTTTCCATCATTCACAAATCATCAGAGCTCGTTTTGGAAGCAGAATTGAAGGAGTAGCATTTGAAAAAAGTGAAGAACAAGTGAAATACGATTTTTGAGATTTAGCAAGATTCAAGCAAAATTAAAGGTTGCAAAGGCTTCATTAAAGATCACTGAACGTTTCTGTATACTTTTTTTCAAGCTTAAGCATCAATTGAAGGCTCAGTGGAAGTTCTCCACTAGGTATTTACAATTCAACTTATCTCTCTCATTATGCCATGGTTCTCTGCCATTTTTGCATATTTGAGACCTAGACAACATGTAGATCATTAATCACTAAAATGAACTAGCATTTGTGATAATTGTCGGATGAAGCTCCAAACTGTTTTGATCTGGTATGGCTTGTTCTTGTGATGTTTCGCTTAATTGTTGATGGATCTATGATCTCCATAACATTTAGATAATGTTTGCACAAAATTGAATGAGTTTGGTGAACTTTTGTTCTTGATGCACAAATATGTTTGGCTTCGGGTTGTGTTTGTTATGCATTATTAATGAATTTGGATGCTAGATTTGGATTCCTCGTAATCTCTAGATTAATTTTCATATAAGGTTTACTAAATTTTAGGAGATATTGTTGTCTGTGTGTTGCTGTTTGATTCACGGTGGCCGAAGCTGCGAAGAAGATGGCCGAAGTTGCAGTCCGGCCACCACCTGGTTCCCTCCATGTTTGAGTGGGGAAGATGGCATACGTGTCATGTTTTTGGCCACGCGATTGGTATACTTTTCACATACACGGTATAGATTAAGAAACATGGTGCTCTCACTTTGACTTGTCACACGTGATTCCATTTAAATTTCATTAATTGAGATGGCATGGTGTGAGCCACGTGATTTGCATACTTTCTGATCAAGCATTCCACGTTGATTTCCATGGTGTTCCTTGTTTGACTCTTGCACACACAAATCACCAGAATTATTTATTTTTGGTTTTGGGCTTGGATTTCGCTTGCTATGCGTGCCCCCCTGCTGGGCCCATTTCCTTTTTGAACTGCTTTTCATTGCTTTTTGCACCAAGGATCTTGTTATTTTCCTTTATTTCTTTTTGTTTTATTCTGTTTCAATTTAAATCATTATAAAATAGCTCCAATGTTCTAAAAATTCAAAAAAAATATTTTTCATGAACTTTAAGATGTCCTTTATTTTTAGGATATTTTTATTTTCTTTTTTTAATTTTATTTTCAATTTAAAAAGGAATTAAATATTGGAGTTGTTTTAAATGAGTTAAATTGTAGCATTGTTTGTTCTTGCATTTGTTTCTCTCATTTCCCTTTGGCCCAATGAATGAAAATTGATCCTCATATCCATGATGAGTTGAACAATTTTTGAGGACCATTTTGCCCCTGGATGGTTGACTTTTGTGGCTTTCTTTTTGCCTTTGTTTCTCCCATTTCAAAGTGGTACATCTAAATGAATTCTTTCTTTTGATGGTGCTTTGAGGGGATATTTGCCTTGTGCTTGTGGCCCCTGTTTGCCAACATGTTTAAGCATCTTGCGCATTTTATTTGATTATTTTTGAACCATTTTCCTATTTTTGAGGTAACTTGTAAGTCAAGTTACCTCCAAGGGAGGTTCACACATGTACCTTGACCTAGTTTGACTTGGATATGATATTTTTGGATCCTTTGACCTCTCAATGCCTTTTGTTTCATGTTTTTAACATGTTGGGGATGATGTTTGTTCAATTTTAGGTCATGATATTGTTTCTTCTTTGTTCATTTGTTTGTTTTCTTTTGAGCTTTCAAATAGGGTTTCAAGGTGAAGTGTGCTTGCATTCTCTTATGTTTTGGCTTGCATTTCCTTTTGGTGTGATTTGCTTTTGCTTTTGAGCTTTTCTAGTTATCTTTACCTTCTATCCAATGACTTTGGAACCTCATTTAAGGTATCTTAGTCCCTTCTGAGGAGGTACTTGAAGTATACCTAAAATGAGGGATCCTTGAGGACTCTTTTGTGCTTCCTTTGTACTTAGTTTGTGATGCTTATGGTTGCGTACCTATTATGAGGTCCCTGCTGCCCTCATTTGGTCTCCAATCCTCACTTGGCTTTGGTTTTTGTTTTACCTTTCATTTGGTTTAGTTTTTGTGGTGTGGTTGATGTTGTTTGACTTGGGTCATTTTATCCCACTTTTGGTGCATCTTTGTGTAGTTTGTTCTTGTTTGATTAATTTCTTCTTGTGCATTTCCTTTATCTTTTCTTTTCTTACATTTTCATATGCATGCTTGGTTGAGATGAGCTTGTGGAGGCTACTGCCCCACACTATTTTCCTCCCACTTTCATTCTATTTGTGCATCTTATGTTTGCATCTTCATTTGCATATGCTTTCTTTTCTTCTTCTTCTTTTGCTTTTCTTTGCCACGCTCCCCATAAGTTCTCTAACCTCTTGAGGTTTTGATAGACATTAGGTGCCTAACCATGCATGATAACATTGGGTAGTTCTCTTTTCAAACTCAACTCTAAGTCCACTTTGCATGATGACTTTTAGGATTGATTAGTCTCCCATTAGTGTTCTTTCTTCTTTTCTCATCTTCAAACATTCATAAAACACTTAATAAAGAATGACAAGTGTTGTACGCTACAAGCCTTAAGCTATTTGGGAAATGATAATTGGGTGGTTGCCTCTCAATTGTCTAGAATGTTAGTATATGTCCTTTGGACGACATGCGACACATTCGCTCCTAAGTCATAGTCTTTAGTGCAACATGAGTTACAAATCAAGTTCAAAACCTTTCTTCTCTAAAAAACACAAAAACACTTCAAATCTTTTTCATCCTTCGGGATCTTAATCAGGAAAATCTTTTCAGATAAAAGAGTGTCGTTAACTTTTAGTTCTTCCGCAAACGGTAACGCCTAAGTCTCCAATGGTCGAGCTGCACACACCAACTGCTAGAACTACTTGTTAACCCTACTCGGGCCTAAAAACTTTTGAACCAGCCTGTGGTCCTTTTAGCCCGAACTACATTCGCTCTGATCTTTCATACTAGATGAAAGTACGTAGGCACAAGACGCGATGTCTTGGCAAGCAACCTTTCCCCTTTCACCCGTAGTTAGTCGAACTACGTTGACTCTGACATTCCCATTGCACGAGGGAGTATGTAGGCACAGAGCAGTGATACTCTGCCGAGTCACTTCTCTTTTCTTTTTCTTTTTTCCTTGAGCCTTTAGCTAGTTAGTTTCAACACACCCTTTAGATAGACAACAATGCGTGGATATCGTCGAGTACGACGGGCGTGAGGGGTGTTAATACCTTCCCCTTGCGTAACCGGCTCCCGAATCCATACATGGTTGCGATGACCTTATCTTTCCCTTTTCCGTCAGGTTTTTCCGATCATTTCCTTTCCCTCTCTTTGGGATAAATAACAAAACTGGCAACTCTTCTGTTTTTCCGCCGGTTGTTTTTTGCAGTTGCGACTAACATCTGTTGAGGCATCTTCATCACTATCTTCAGATTCTTCCCCTGACACAACCTCACTCCTTTTTCCATGAACACCACCAGAACTGGGGGATGGATCAATACGAGCAAGAGATGTGGAGATACCATGCACAATAGGACCTTTCTGGAGAATCTTAGTGATAAGTTTCCTTATGGATCTGTCAACATATGCAGATCCTTCCTTGTTCAACATTCTTGTAATGTTGTCATCAGAGGGGTAAGAAGGTTTACCTGTAGCATCCTTGAAGGTGTTGGGATGGTTATTAGTTTAAAAGCCTTCTTGTTTGGACGCCATTGTGTTGTTGAAAGAGGAAAAATTGAATGGTTGAGGGTGATTCCGAAGCGGAGGAGAGGATGAGGGACTCGTAGGTGCCGTGAGACTACAAGTTTGTGTGGAAAAAAATTTAGTGGTCAAGGGCGTGGACTGCATTAAAGTAGGGGGTTGGAACAAGTTTTCTCCAATAAGACTTCTTTTAAATTGCAAACTCCCTCTTGCTAGTAATTGCTATAAGTCCTCATACATGCAAATTCCCAACTTTCCTCTTAGATTCTCAAATTGAGTAGCATCTAGAGCTTTTGTAAAAATGTCAGCTAGTTGTAGTTCAGTGGCCACATGTTCTAGGGTAATCACTTTGTCTTCCATAAGATCTCTTATGAAGTGATGCCTTATATCAATGTGCTTGGTTCTGCTATGCTGAATTGGGTTCTTGAAAATATTGATAGCACTAAGATTGTCGCAGTATAATGTCATGACATCCTAAGTGACATTGTATTCAGTTAACATTTGCTTCATCCAGACCAGTTGGGAACAGCTGCTACCAGCTGCTATGTATTCATCTTCAACAGTGGATAAGGAGACACAATTTTGCTTCTTGTTGAACCATGATATGAGGTTGTTCCCTAAGAAGAAACATCCACCAGATGTGCTTTTTCTGTCATCAGCACTCCCAGCCCAATCAGCATCACAATACCCATATAGAATAGGGTCACATCCATGAGAATACAACATACCATAATCACAGGTTCCATTCACATATTTGAGAATCCTCTTGACTTGATTTATGTGACTCATTTTGGGATCTGCTTGATATCTTGCACACACTCCAACTGCAAATGCAATATCAGGTCTACTAGTTGTTAGATATAGAAAGCTTCCAATCATGCTCCTATACAGGCTTTGATCAACACTAGTACCACTTTCATCTTTAGATAACTTCAAATGTGTAGGTGCAGAAGTTCTTTTGTGACTCCCATTATCCATGCCAAATTTTTTCACTATGTTCTTGGCATATTTTCTTTGGGAGAGAAAAATAGAATCTTCCATTTTCTTGACTTGCAACCCAAGATAGTATGTTAATTCACCATACAGACTCATTTCAAACTCAGATTGCATTTGATTGACAAACTGTTTAACCATCGTATCTGACATCCCACCAAAAACTATTTCATCCACATAGATTTGAGCAATCATGATTTTTCCACCTTCATCCTTCACAAAGAGGGTCTTGTCTATCCCTCCTTTACTGTATCCATTAGAAGTGAGAAACTCAGTCAGTCTCTCATACCAAGCACTAGGAGCTTGTTTCAATCCATAAAGAGCTCTCCTCAATTTGTATACATGATTTGGTAGGTTAGGATCATTAAATCCCTTGGGTTGTTCCACATTGTTGCACCCTAAAATTTGCTCAACCTATTTCACCTGGTTTATGTTTCAATTGCATTGGCATTTGCATAATAAGTCATGTACATAGTCTAATCATTTGCATAGCATAGCATAACAAGTCATCTAACAGGGGATCAAGTGCCTTTCTTATCAGAAGGAGGCCCATCATGGGGTTTTATTCAAGTTCAAGATCATCCAAGTAATCAAGAAATGAGTTGAAGCTTTGAAAGGTTTGAAGGTCAACCAGTGGATTTCTCTCCCAATCTTGGGGATATGTTGAAGATCATCAATGAGTGTGTGAGCCATGGAAAGTGTACAAAGATCATGGAAGACCTAGAGGGTCATTTTGAAGACAAGTCAAGTCATTGGTGTGATTACAAGAGCTACAGTTGAATGCAGTCAACTAGAGTTTCATCTAGGTCAACCCTAGGTCAAATGAGTGATTGAAGAGAATCAAGGCCTACTTGGAAGGTGTGGGATTCATGATTTGATATGTGTATACATGTGTGGTTTTGTGCCAAGGAGAAATCAAAAAGAATCAAGAAGAAGAGGAGTTACTAAATTAGGGTTTCAGTGTAAAAAACCCTAGTTTAGGCCTAGCTTCCAAGCCAGATAAGTCAAAATTCAAGTTTCAAATGAATTCTTAGTCAACATGAAACTTGTAGGGCTTCTCAATAGCTTTAATTTGAGTACTAGAAGTATTCAAGAAGATTTGTAGAACTCAGGTTATGGTTCTTGCAAGTTATGGGTCCCCCAGAGGACATTGAAATTTATCTGTGAAAGTCACTTGACTTCCAAGCAACTTTTGCCCATCAAGGAGTTTTCAAATGGATTCTTGGTAAACATAAGAGTTGTAGATCTTGATCTTAGATTTAATTTTAGTACTAGAAGTCCTCAAGAGGATTTGTAGAACTCAAGTTATGGTCTTGGCAACCCAGGGGTATTTTGGGAAAGTTGAATTACAGGTCATTTTTCAACATAGGTCCAAATCTCCATCTTCCACTCTTCAAATGAAAAAATGTTCAACATGAGATGTGTTCAAAATGATGTTTTTAGGATCGATAAAAGGTCATGAGAACTTGGAATGGCTTGCTTCACAAAATCATAAAAATGGCCTAAAATGAAGGTATATTTTAAATGAACCAAAGTTGGAAATTGGGGTTTTTGACCTACACAACCAAACCAAGGCATATGACATACCAATTTGATTGTAAAATTAATTTTGAGAGCATTGACATTGCCACAATTTTGAATTGAGGATTATTTTTAGGACTTGCTTTGTAAATGGCTTACTTGAATCATAAGGCACCATTGCAAAACCACTTGGCAAGGCAAATACAAGGCACTTTTCCATCCATACACCTCCAATATCTCATTTGGAGAGAATTCAAACTCAGAACAAGTGCATTGCAAGCTAGGAGCATGACATGAGAAGTTGATTTTCTCATTGGATCAATCTAGATCTTTCTAGAGTCCTCCAACACACTCTATATAAGATTCAGAAGAGGTTCAGAGCAAGAGTTAGAGAGAATTGGGAGAGATTTGTGAGATTGCAATTTGACACTTCCATGTGCAATTCAGAATCGGTTACAAGCATTTCATACATTTCAATCCAAGATTTTGATTGTTACAGCTTCCATTGATACTAGTGGGTGTTTCCAGATCAATTTCCAAGCAAATTGGTGGCTGAATCGTGTTCTTGCAATTGAATTTCATCACCTGCAACTCAGAATCGGTTTGTACAATCCAAGCCTCCTCAACCAATTCTTTTGCATACAGAAGCAAGATTGTGATTCATTGAAGGTGTACTGAAGTTTTCAAAGCTTGATTTGGAGATTTCATACCTCTGTTCATCTCAAATTTGCAGGTAGGTAAACTTCAATCCACGGCATGATTTAGGTAGTTTCAATTAGTTTTGATTAGACAGATTCATTGTAGATGATCATGTGAAGCTTTCTGGTAGCTTTAGGATCCGTTTAGAGACAATTGGTTGAGTGATGCAAAATCTGTTCATGCGTGTATCTTGTTGTTCTTGGTGATATAATCATAGTGTGATAGTGGAAAACGATCAGTGAAGCAGGGTGAGGAGTTTAGGCTATCCAATTTCAAGTTTGGTGAGTTTTGATCATGGACCAGATTCTGAAGGTTGATTCGTGTTTTGAGTTAGGTTGTGTTTCAAGGCTTGTGATTACCATGGTTAGATTCCTTGTGAAAAATGGAGTGAGTTAGGGTTTTGAATTTTTGCATTTGATGAGGATTTGAGGGAGTACGACTTGGGGAAGATGAAGTTGCGAGCTCAGACATCCATGGCTGCTCTCCCTCCACAATTCAAAATGAAGAAGATAACCTCTCCACCATTAGATCCACACGAGACTTTTGACCAAAATGAAATCCAACGGTTGTGAGTGGTTCTCAATTTGTGAAGGATGAGTCTGAGAGATGGAACGCACCGTTTCATTTAAAACGTGGCATTGGGCTTAAGTGATAATTGTTATCCATACCCCTAGTCAGAGGCCCATGTGATATTACACTGAAATGCATTGCTTCCTACACCAAGTTTTTTCCAATTTTTCAATGTTTTTTCATTTTATTTCTGATTAGTATTTGGGCTTAAGCGCGCTTACTAGCCACACCCCCTTTTGGGCCCAGATGTCTGTTTACACTGCTCTGCATTGCTATTTGACACGCATGCTTTTCCATTTTTCTCATATTTTCTTTATTTTCACATATTTCTTTTAATTCTTTAAAAATTCATAATAAATTCAGAAATAGGTCTTTTTGCATGGGAGTTTTTTCTCCATTCTCATAATTGTCTCAAGAAAATTGTAGAGAAATAAAATTAGTATTTTAGTCATTTTTCCATTTCTGGTGATTTTTTACATTTTAGTTGCTTTTATTGCATTTTATTTTGTATATCCATTTTGCTGAATTTTGTTTAGCCATTTTATTTCACATTTTGATGTGATTCTTTTTACCATAGTTAGATTGGAGTATTAGGTCCCCCTTGGAATTATTTCACATTTTTTTGATTTAATTTTAGTTAGTTTTGAATATCAAACTTTAGGGTGCTAGAATTAGGGTTTCAACTTGACATAGGTGCATTTCAACACATAGTTCTTGGGTTTTTATTTTGATTTAGGCCTTGGGGGTTATGTGGGGCATAGGGTACATAGCTAGGGTCCCTTATAAATTAATCTAGGATTTTATGATGAATATTTCCATTTTATTTGATTTTTGCAAGTTGATTGATATTGGTGTGTTCCCTCTTGGGATATTGGATTGTTTGTTGGGTTTTGGGCATTTCCTTTGGGTGTTGGGGCTTGTGCTTGGCTTGAGGATTGTATGAAGACTTTGAGGATGATTGAAGACAAATAATGATGCTTGGATCTTAAGCTGCTTGTGTTTGAAGATTTCCTGATGAAGACTTAGGAGATAGGAGATATAGTGAGAGCCCTAGAATAGACTGATTTCTTCTGTCAAACATAGAGAGCTTCTTGTGCCTCTATTCCATCCTATGACACAAGGTCCCCTAAAATAGTTCCATCTCTCCTTAGGAGGGATGTAGAGCATACTTTGATTGGGTAGAATCTTGAGGATAACTTTCACTAGCTGTGTTAAGATCTTAGTGATTTCCCTGGGTTATCATTAAGCCTCTTAACATTTCAACTTCCTCTATTACTTGATTCTCTCCTGTGAGTTTATTTGCATTGAAGTTGAATACCTATTGAAGATAAGAAGTTCATTGAAGACTGGATAAGATGAAGCTTGTACCTGTCAAAGGGTATCTGTTGAAAGCTAGGGTTTTGCTGATGATTGAAGCTGTCTTGGCTTGCTAAAGTTGGAGATTAGTGGAGATAAGAGCTTGCCTGAAGCTTAAACCTCATTGAAGAGAAGATAGGATCTTGCCTAAAGTTGTTACTGTCAACCTGTTGCTGTTTATCAACTGTAGCTACCAGAGCTGGTGCTGTTTGAACTTGCTTGTTGTAGGAGCTAGTGTGGCTGACTGAGCTGGTGTTGGGTGTGGATTTCTTTGTTGTATTTTTTGTTGATTTGCCCTTAGGTTTAAGGTAGAGCTTGTCTCCTCTTGCCTATTGCTTTCTCCTTTGCTTATGGTATTGTTGCATCTCATGCATATTTACTGTTTACTGTATATCTGCTGTTTCTTTTGCCGTTTATCCCCTAGGATCTCTGATTTCCTCTGCGCAGGAGGGAATTATGACAGACATTAGGTTGTAATCCAGACATGATAACATTAGGGTAGTTTTGATTCCCCTTTCAAACCCTAGGATTTTTAGACTTCTTTCTCTTCTATCTCAGAACAACTCAAAACACAGTAATAAGGGCGATCGATGTCGTACGCTACGAGCCTGAAGCTATTTGAGAAAGGTTGCTAGAGGGTCACTCTTCAGTAACCTGATTGCTTAGTGTGTTACCCTTAGGGTGACATACGACGTAGTCACCCTCAAATCATAGTCTCTAGTGCGTCAGAGATTGCAAATATCATAAAAGACAGTTCTTGCGTAAAAGACTGAAAACAAACATCAAAGTGTCATTTTTGTCCGCTCGGACCTTTAATCAGGAAAACCCTTTCTTAAGGAGATAAAAAACACTCAGACAAGCTTGTGTCGTCCGTAGCCCGAACTACGTTTGCTCTGATCTTTCATGCTGTATGAAAGTACGTAGGCATAGGATGCGATATCCTAGCGAGCAACCTTCCCATCCTTTCCTGTAGGTAGGCGAACTACGCTGACTCTGATTTCTCGTTCCAGACGGGAATATGTAGGCATAAAGTGCGATACTTTGCCGAGTCATTTTATTTTCTTTTAAACCTAGACCTTAGTGTAGATAGAATAACAATCCGTACTAGAAAACAAGCGTGGATCCCGTCGAGTACGACGGACGTGAGGGGTGCTAATACCTTCCCCTTGCGTAACCGACTCCCGAATCCAGGATTTGGTTGCGATGACCATTCCTTTCCCGTCTTTGCGGTAGGTTTACTTCGAGCGTTTCCTTTCCCTCCTTTGGGATAAATAACGCACGGTGGCGACTCTTCTGTTCAGCCGGCGCCGATTTTCGCAGTAGCGACACACATATACTTCCTCATTCAAATATCTATTTAGAAAAGCACTTTTCACATCCATCTGGAATAATTTGAATTTCAAAATGCAAGCAATCCCTAACAGAAGCCTTATTGACTCAAGTCTTGCAACAGGTGCAAAAGTTTCATCAAAATCAATCCCTTCAACTTAAGTATAACCTTGTGCCACCAGTCTAGCCTTGTTTCTAGTTATAACTCCTTTTTCATCAGATTTGTTCTTGTAGATCCACTTGGTGCCAATGATGTTTGTTCCTTCAGGTCTTGGAACCAATTCCCATACTTCATTCCTTTTGAACTTTTCCAATTCATCTTGCATGGCATTGATCCAATATTCATCAGTTAGAGCCTCCTTCACATTCTTTTTTCAATCTTGGATACAAAACATGAATTTGAGATGATCTCTCTAGATCTGGTAATTACACTACTGTTGGGATCTCCAATGATCAGATCTTTAGGATGATCTTTCAGAATTCTGATAGATGGTTCTTTATTGGGAGCTTCTGACTCAAAGTCTGGAGATACAGCTTGAGAATCTTCAGTTTTGACCACAACATCAGTATGTGTTTCAAGGAATGTTCCAACATCCTCTGTGACATTGGTTTCTTCATGCTGGTAATCAATAATAACATTAATGGATTCCATCAAGAGTTTTGTTCTGGAGTTGAATACTCTATAAGCTGTGTTTTTTGTAGAGTACCCCAGGAATATGCCTTCATCACTTTTGGGATCCATTTTTCTCCTTTGTTCACGATCTGTCAGGATGTAGCATTTTCTTCCAAAGACATGAAAATACTTCACAATAGGTTTCCTTCCTTTCCATAGTTCATACATAGTGGAGGAGGTTCCCTTTCTCAAGGTAACTCTATTGTGAACATAGCAGGCAGTGTTCATTTCCTCAGCCCAAAAGTGCATAGATAATTTCTTTGCATGAATCATAGTTCTAGAAGACTCTTGAATAGTTCTGTTTTTCCTTTCCACTACTCCATTTTGCTGAGGAGTAATAGGAGAAGAGAATTCATGGCTGATTCCTTCAGATGAGCAGAATTCAGCAAACTTTGAGTTTTCAAACTCCTTTCCATGATCACTTTTGATTCTGACAACACCACTTTCCTTTTCTCTTTGAAGTCTAGTACAAAGATCTTTGAATACTTCAAACACATCTGATTTTTCTCTGATGAAACTTATGCAGGTGTATCTGGAGTAGTCATCAACAACCACATAAGTATACTTCTTCCCACCAAGACTTTCTACCTGCATTAGTCCCATCAAATCCATGTGCAACAGTTCCAGAATTTTGGATGTTGTAAGATGTCTAATCCTTGGATGTGACATCTTGGTTTGCTTTCCAACCTGACATTCACCACAGACCTTTCCTTCATCAATAGTTAGCTTTGGAATTCCTCTCACTGCTTCCTTCGATATGATCTTTTTCATCTCTCTTAGATGAAGATGTCCAGGTTTTTGATGCCACAGTTTTACCTCCTTTTCTTCT
This sequence comes from Lathyrus sativus, assembly GCA_963859935.3. Classification (NCBI taxonomy): domain Eukaryota; kingdom Viridiplantae; phylum Streptophyta; class Magnoliopsida; order Fabales; family Fabaceae; genus Lathyrus; species Lathyrus sativus. Next base: position 406,838,441 of record OZ012737.1, read on the forward strand.
TTGGTCATAGAACATACAGTGGAGTTACTTGAGACTTTAGGCTCCCATAAGTAACAATTGTCTTTAGATCTAGATCCCCTCATGACTTCCACATTTTCTCCATTGGTGACAACACATTCTCCCTTAGTGAATTTGACATTGAGTCCTTGATCACAAAGTTGATTGATACTAATAAGGTTTGCAGTCAGTCCTTTTACCAGCAACGCATTGTCTAGATCTGGAACTCCAGGAAAGTCTAGTTTTCCAACACCTTTGATTTCCCCTTTAGCTCCATCACCAAAGGTCACATAACTAGTGGAGTGAGGTTTGATGTCCACCAATAGGTTCTTTATTCCAGTCATATGTTTAGAGCAGCCACTATCAAAATACCAGTCTTCTTTGGCTGATACCCTTAGAGAGGTATGAGCTATTAGAGCCACATCCTTAGCAACCCATTTTTGTTTCTTGATAGGAGCATCCTGTTTGGGTTTGACTTGATGAGTGTGGCTGGGAAATCCATGCAGCCTGAAGCAAAAAGGCTTTATGTGTCCAAATCTTCCACAATAGTGACACCTCCACCTTTGGAATTTTCTCTTTGTCTGGTTCATGCTTCTGTTCCCCTGATGTTGAGACATCAGTTATGACATCCAGTTTGACCTATGATTTTCAGGCTTTGGCTTCTTGAACCCCAAGATGGGTCCCTGTTCCCCAACAAAGCATATTCCAGACTTTTCTCTTGCTTTCTGACCACTTTGTAGAATTTCTTCTAGAGTGTCAGTCCCATTGTTTAACATCCTGATAGACTTTGACATCTGATCAAGTTTGGAATTCAACAAACTGACCTCACTATTGAGTGAGTCTATGGTTTCAAGATGCTCTTTCTTCTCAGCCTTCAACTCCTTTATGAGTTTCTTTTGCTTCTCCCCTTGTTAGCACACTTTTGCACTTCTGATACACAACTGTTTATATGAGGCTGCAAGTTCATCAAAAGTCAGCTTATCTTCACTAGAATCATCATCAGATACACATACACTAGTTAGTGCAGTGACATGTTTTGCAGATTCTTCTTCTGATCCACTCTTAGAATCTCCATCAGACCAAGTGACAGTTAGACCTTTCTTTTGCTTCTTGAGGTAAGTGGGACATTCAGCTCTAATATGACCATAGCTTTCACATTCATGGCACTGAATTCCTTTTCCTTGGTTGGACTTTTCTTCATACTTACCTCTTCTACTGATGTCAGAGGAAATTTTCTTGACATTAGGTCTGGTCTTCTTATATATTCTTTTTATAAGTTTGTTGAATTGTCTTCCAAGCATAGCTATAACTTCTGATAGATTTTCCTCACTTCCACCATTTCCTTCATCTGAGTCCTCTTCAGTATTTGACACAAAAGCTATACTTTTGTTCTTCTTTTCAGTAGTTTCACACATTCCCATCTCAAAGGTTTGGAGAGAACCAATGAGTTCATCAACCTTCATGTTGCTGATATCTTGGGCCTCTTCTATAGCAGTAACCTTCATGGTAAATCTCTTGGGCAACGATATGAGAATCTTCCTTACAGGTTTTTCTTCAGACATTTTTTCTCCTAAAGCTCCTGAGGTATTGGCAATCTCAATAATATTCATGTAGAATTCATGAATGGTCTCCTCCTCTTTCATCCTTAGATTCTCAAACTTAGTAGTCAGCATCTCTAGTATAGACATCTTGACCTTAGAGGTACCTTCATGAGTTTTTTTGAGAGTATCCCAAACCTCTTTGGCTATTTCACAGATATGTACAAGTTTGAAGATATTCTTATCTATCCCATTAAATAGAGCATTCAGGGCCTTAGAATTCCCAAGAGCCAAAGCGTCTTGCTCTTTGCTCCACTCTTCTTCAGGTATTAGCATAATTGATCCATCTTTCTCTGTCTTCACTGGATGTTCCCATCCTGAGTTAGCTGCTCTCCAGGCCTTGCTATCCATAGATTTCAAGAAGGGTATCATACGAGGTTTCCAGTAGTCATAGTTAGATCCATCCAGAATTGGTGGCCTATTTGTAAATCCTATATCCTTGTCCATAGTACCAGAATTTATCTTCCCTAGATCTCACCCAGAAAATAACAGGCAGGATGCTTGCTCTGATGCCAATTGAAATTTTAGTAACAGACAGTCGATATTATATCGGATGTTATGACATCCGCTACTGAACAGATTATTAAGCTAAGCAGTAAACACTTAAAGAAAGCAGTAAATAACATAGGGAATTGTTTACCCAGTTCGGTGCAAATCACACCTACTCTGGGGGCTACCAAGCCAGGGAGGAAATCCACTATAAGCAGTGTTAATTCAGAGGCAAACTACTAGTTTGCACTCCTCACTTAAGAACTACTATGTTATGCTCAGCCCTGCCTAGAGTCTCGCCTGATATAACTAAGGAACCCTAGCAGGTTTCTTGAAATCTAGCCTGAGATAACTCAAGAACCATAATAGAAAAACAAATACGCGCCCTTGCTGGCAGCTGTTAGAACACAGATTGGTGTTTAACATTATCTCTATGTTTTGATGATAACTCTTATGAAATTTTGTATTAAGAAAATATATACTCTAATTTTGTTCAAGTGTTTTTGTTTCAGATATTAAATATTCTTATGGAAGCAAAAATGCATCTGAACATTACTCTACGCAAAGCTCTGAAACATCAGAAGCAAGCCATTAGAAGAATCTGAGCGCTGTCAGAAGAGACTCTGAAGCAGAAGCTGCAGAAGACTCTAAAGAAAAAGCTGCAGAAGACTCTGAAGCGTAGTTGAAGAAATTGTATGAAGAGTTTCAAGCATTGTTTCAAGAAGACTCTGAAAGTACTTTACATTGCAAGTATAGAGGCTTTGTTATTCAAACTCTGCTCTGATTGATATTTACGCTGAAGCACTTTGGCTGCAAAACTCTAATAACATTAAGACTCTGATGTTGATAACTTTGAGACACAAGCTTGTTGAAGAAGATATTATTCAAAGATATATATGTTGGCATATTCCAAACGACTCTTTCCTTATTCATGTATGGCAGAGGAAAACAGACAAAAGGGATTTGTCTGAACATTCCTCTTCTGGGAAAGCTAAAGTCAATAGAAGATAAAAAGGCTATAGCTATTTGCTACGAACAATCTTCAAGCATTGGACTTTCTGCTCTATAAAAGGATGTCTTCAACAACATTTCAAAGTTGACAAATTATTGATAAATCAAATTGAAAACTACTCTCAAGCTCTCATACCATTTATTTCATAAGCTGCATAGTTTTTATTCGTTCTTAAACTAAGTGTAAACATCACAGTTTGTGATATAGCTTTTTAGAAGCATCTTAAACACTTGTTAGTTTACATTTATTTGTAAAAGGTTTCTTAAGAAGACCAAGTTGTGGTCAGGATTTCTTGAGAAGACTAAGACAGTTGTTCTTAGTGGTTGACACTATAATCTGTTTGAATATAGTGGATTAAGTCCTTGTTGATAAAGGCAAATCACCTTGATAGGGTGGACTGGATTAGTTGAGTTCAAAGAACCAGGATAAAAATACTGTGTTGTTTTTATTGCCATAATTATTTCAAAACCCTTATTCAACCCCCCTTCTAAGTGTTTTTCTCACATTCAGTTGGTATTATAGCCTGGTTCTGTTAGTGCTCTCACTTCACCGTGAACAGAAAAAGATCCAGTTGAGAAAAACTCCAAATATATTGTTCTTTATTTATCATGGCTGCGGAAGCTTCTACTTCAACTTCATACAACAACAGATACGATGATAAAGACAAAATAAGCACCAAACCTCCCATGTTTTACGGTGAGAAGTTTGACTACTAGAAAGATAGAATTGAAAGCTTCTTTCTAGGATATGATGCTGACATTTGGGTTTTAGTCATTGATGGCTATGTTCACCCCACTGATGGGGATGGCAAAAAGATTGAAAGAAAGTCAATGAATGAAGCTCAGAAGAAAGAATTCAGGAATCATCATAAAGCAAGAACCATACTAATAAATGCTATATCTCATACTGAGTATGAGAAAATTACTAACAGAGAAACAGCATTTGGTATGTTTGAATCTTTGAAGATGACTCATGAAGGGAACTCACAAGTAAAGGAGACCAAGGCTCTGGCGCTGATCCAGAAATATGAAGCCTTCAAAATGGAGGAATCTGAATCTGTAGAAGCTGTGTTCTCTAGATTTAAGATTCTCACAGTTGGCTTGAAAGTTCTGGATAAGGGTTACTCCACTGCTGATCATGTCAAGAAGATCATCAGAAGTTTGCCAACCAGATGGAGACCAATGGTCAATGCTCTGAAGCTAGCAAAGGATCTAAACAAGATCACGCTGGAGGAACTGATCAGCTCCTTGAGGAGTCATGAGATTGAACTAGAAGAAGACGAACCTCAGAAGAAAGGTAAGTTTGTTGCTTTAAAGTCTAACAAATCTGTTAAAGCGTTGCAGGTTATAGAAGAAAGTTCTGAAGAATCTTCTTCTAAAGAAGAAGATGAATTGTCCCTGCTGTCCAGAAGGATCAATAAACTCTGGAAGCATAAACAGAAGAAGTTCAGGAACTTCAAGAAACCAGATCAACATAAAGAGTCTTCTGGACACAGAAGATCTGGAAAGAAAGAGGTTGTCTTCTATGAATGCAAGGAACCTGGGCACTATAAGAATGAATGCCCAAAACTTCAGAAGGAGAAGCCAAGAAGGAAGTCTGATCATAAAAAGAAAGTTCTGATGGCAACCTGGGATGATTCAGATGCAGTTGATTCTTCATCAGAGTCAGAAGAAGAATGTGCAAACATGGCACTCATGGCTAACGTAGAAGACCATGCAGAAGCATCTAGATCAGAATCAGAATCCGATTCTGAGGAGGTATTTTCTGAACTTTCTAGAGCAGAACTTATTGAGAGTTTATCTAAAATGTTGGAAAACTATAGTAAGATTAAGCTCAAGTACAAGAAGCGTGAAAACAATCTTGTATATGAGAATGATCTTCTGAAATCAAAAGTTGCTGAGCTTAAAGAAAAAAATTTGAAAATTAAAAATGAATTAGAAAAAGCTCAACAAGATTCTGAAATTGAAACTAAGTCAAAATCTAAAAACATTTTAGAAGAATATGATTATAGTTTTCAGAAGTTTCTGTCAAGAAGCCTAGATAGAAGCAAGATGGCTTCAATGATCTATGGTGTAAGCAGAAACAACAGGAAGGGTATTGGATATGAATCTTCTTTTGAAAAGGATTTAAATCCAACATCTGTTGATAAAATGATCATTAAGCATACTCCTCTGTATACCCATTTTAAGTTTGGTCACCTTAATGATATTAAACACACACGTTCTGGTCAGAACATTCCTGTGTTTAAACCTAAAGTTAGTCACAACAAACCTGCTGTCAGAAGACAGAAGTTTAGACAAAACTTTAAGGCAACTAACCCTAAAGGACCCAAAAAGATCTGGGTACCTAAAAACAAAATAATATTTGTTGCAGACATCCTTAGTAGCAAAGTTGAAACACCAGTCCTGGTACCTGGACTCTGGCTGCTCGCGTCATATGACGGGAAGAAGGTCTATGTTCCAAAGCCTAGAGCTTAGATCTGGAGGTGATGTGAAATTTGGAGGGAACCAGAAGGGCAAGATAATTGGCTCTGGAACTATAGGTAATGGTAACCTCCCTTCCATTTCTAATGTTTTACTTGTTGAAGGATTAGCACATAACTTATTGTCCATAAATCAATTAAGGGACAATGGTTATGACATAATCTTCAACAAAAAATGTTGCAAGGCTGTCAGTCAAAAGGATGGCTCAATCCTCTTTAATGGAAAAAGGAAGAACAACATTTATAAAATCAATCTTTCAGAACTTAAGGTTCAGAATGTAAAATGCCTTCTGTCTGTTAATGAAGAGCAATGGGTCTGGCACAAAAGATTGGGGCATATTAGTATGAGACGTATATCTCAAATTAATAAAATCAATCTGGTCAGAGGACTTCCTCAGTTGAAGTTCAACTCAGATGCTTTTTGTGAAGCATGTCAGAAAGCAAAATTTTCAAAATCTTCTTTTAAAACTAAAAATGTTGTTTCAACCTCAAGACCATTAGAGCTACTTCACATTGATCTGTTTGGACCAGTGAAAACTGCATCCATCAGAGGCAAGAAGTATGGATTAGTCATTGTTGATGACTACAGTAGATGGACATGGGTAAAATTCCTAAAACACAAGGATGAGTCACATTCTGTATTCTTTGACTTCTGCAAATAAGTCCAGAACGAAAAAGATTTTAAAATTGTTAAAGTCAGAAGTGATCATGGTGGTGAATTTGAAAACAAGTATTTTGAAAAATATTTTAAATAAAATGGCATTGCACATGATTTCTCCTGCCCTAGAACTCCTCAACAGAATGGAGTTGTAGAGAGGAAAAATAGAACATTGCAAGAAATGGCCAGAACCATGATCAACGAGACTAATCTGGCAAAACATTTTTGGGCAGAAGCAGTGAATACAACTTGTTATATTCAGAACAGAGTGTCAGTTAGACCTCTTCTGGAGAAGACTCCTTATGAACCGTGGAGGAATAGAAAGCCCAACATTTCTTATTTCCATCCTTTTGGATGTGTATGTTTTATGTTGAATACTAAAGAGAATCTGAACAAGTTTGATTCTAAAGCACAGAAGTGTTTCATGCTTGGGTATTCTGAACGCTCTAAAGGCTACAGAGTATACAATACTGAGACACAGATTGTGGAGGAATCAATACATGTTAGATTTGATGGTAAGCTTGGCAATCAAAAGCCAAAGCAGCTTGAAAATTCTGCAGATAGAGAAGTCATTCCCACAGACTCTTAAGATTCAGAGGCAGAAAAGGCTCAAGTAAAAGAACCAGAAGCAATGCCAGATGCAACTTCATTGGCTGCTCAGATGAACAATTTGAATATTTCTGAAGAACCAAATGTTAAAGGATCATCATCCAAAATCAAAGCCTCTCACCCAGAGGATATGATAATTGGAAAGAAGGATGACCCTATCAGAACAAGGTCTTTCCTCAGATCATCTGGAATGTCACTTTTTGGGTTGGTGTCTATCATTGAACCAACTTCTGTGGATGAGGCTCTGAATGATAATGAGTGGATACTTGCTATGCAAGAAGAGCTAAATCAATTCACCAGAAATGACGTCTAGGATCTGGTTCCAAGACCAAAAGGATTCAATATTATTGGAACTAAATGGGTCTTCAGAAACTAATTGAATGAGCAAGGAGAAGTTGTAAGAAACAAAGCAAGGCTGGTTGCTCAAGGGTATAGTCAGCAAGAAGGAATTGACTACACAGAGACTTATGCTCCTGTGGCCAGGTTAGAGTCTATACGCCTACTCATTTCTTTTGCTACACAAAATAACATCACTCTATATCAGATGGATGTTAAGAGTGCCTTCTTAAATGGTATTATAGAAGAGGAAGTTTATGTTCATCAACCTCCTTGCTTTGAAAATGATAAATTTCCAGAACATGTTTTTAAACTTAAAAAATCTCTCTATGGTTTAAAACAAGCTCCCAGAGCTTGGTATGAGAGATTAAGTAATTTTCTTCTGGAAAAGAATTTTATCAGAGGCAAAGTGGACACAACTCTCTTCTGTAAATCATTTAAGAAAGACTTGTTAATTTGTCAAATTTACGTAGATGATATTATATTTGGATCTACCAATATTACGCTGGGAAAGGAGTTTGCTCTATCTATGTAGGCTGAATTTGAGATGAGCATGATGGGAGAACTCAGATTCTTTTTGGGAATCCAAGTCAATCAAACTCCAAAATGCACCTACATACATCAGACTAAGTATGTGAAGGAGCTCCTGAAGATGTTTAATATGACTGAAAGCAAGTTGGCCAAAACTCCAATGCATCCAACAAGCACTCTTGGTAAGGAAGAGGTAAGTAAGAAGGTTGATCAAAAGCTCTATAGAGGTATGATTGGATCTCTTTTGTATTTGACTGCTTCTAGACCTGATATTATATTCAGTGTTTGCCTGTGTGCCAGATTCCAATCAGATCCTAGAGAATCTCACTTAACAGCTGTTAAGAGGATTCTAAGGTATCTGAAAGGTACTACTAATGTGGGTTTGTGTTACAGAAGATCTGATGACTATAAATTAGTTGGATTCTCTGATGCTGACTACGCTGGAGACAGAGTTGAAAGAAAAAGTACTTCTAGAAGCTGCCAGTTTCTTGGAAGTCATCTGATTTCTTGGTTCAGCAAGAAGCAACCCACAATTGCGCTTTCAACAACAGAAGCAGAATACATTGTTGCTGCTGGTTGTAGCACTCAGATGCTCTGGATGAAGAGTCAACTAGAAGACTATCAGATCCATGAGAGTAACATTTCAATCTTTTGTGATAATACTTCTACTATATGCTTGTCTAAAAACCCTATTTTACACTCTAAGGCAAAGCATATAAAGATAAAACATCACTTCATCAGAGACTATGTTCAGAGGGGAATTATCAGTTTAAACTTTGTTGATACAGACCATCAATTGGCTGATATCTTTACAAAACCCCTTGTTGAAGATAGATTTAAATTTATTCTGAAAAATATAAGTATGGATTTCTGTCCAGAATAAAATGTTTATCAGAAGAAAATTTCCTCAGATGAAAATGTTTTAACTCTGAAGTATCACATCTATTCATTTATTGTTTAATATTTTTATTTATTGTGTGCAAGTCTGAACTAACAAGCCTCAGAGGATCTGAACGTTGGCTAATGTTTCATTTCTCAAAAAAGTTTCAGAAGCACATGCAAGAAAACACGTGTAACTCTAGATCTGAAAAGGTGGAGTGCACATTACTGAAATGACATTTGAGGTACTGTTTTTGAATATTGATTTTCTCGTTTTCCCCCCAAATTGTCAGAATCATTAAATGCTTGAAATGATTATATTATTTTTATTAAATGCTAAGTGGAAACGTGTTGAACGTGTGACTCTATGTGTGCCCTAATTTCTTCTATAAATGCCACAACACTTCATTTCTCACACTTTTCACTCTCTCACACTCTTGTATGCATTTCTGTCTGTTTCATTGCTTTCATCTCTCTCCCAAACCCAAAACTGTTCGTAACCCTAAATCTTTCTCAAGAACAACAATGGCTACTTCTTCATCAACTTCTGGTCAGTTTCAATCAACCATGGTTGCTGTTTCATCTTCCAACATGAGTGATGTTGCTTTCAAAGAACCTGTTAGAACCCTACTCAAACCAGTTGATAAACTTAAAGTTTTGTGTGAATCTATTATGAACTTTGAATCAATTGCTGAAAATGGGTTTGATCTTCGTCCCATTGTTGATGCTCAATGTTGGACAAAGTTCTTTGATAGGCTGGTGGGACCAGTTTATCCATGTCTGGTGAAAGAATTTTGGATTCATGCTACTACATGCCCTAAATTCATTGTTTCATATGTTCTGGGTAAGGAAATCATCATAGCTGAGGATCTGATAAGGAAGCTCATAGGTTATGAAGAAACTGATGGTGTCACAAATCTGCTAGCTGGGCGTGTTGATATGACTTAAGTTTATAGTGAAGTTTGCTCATCTGGAGAAGCTTCTAACAAAGTTAAAGATCTGAAGCCAAACTACAGGATCTGGGCTAAGATCTTTATGGGGTGCATACATCACAGGAAGTCTTTAAACTCTCCTAACTATGTAAATACTGATCAGATGTACTTCATGTATTGTCTGAGTCAGAGCATAAAAGTGGATCTGCCTTATCTACTTTTCAACCATTTATGGACTCACGTGAAACAGTCAAGGGACGAGGTAAGAACTAAACATCAGAAGATGAGGAATTGGATTCCAATGGGAAGACTCATTTCAGACATTCTGACTGAGAATGGTCTGGTTGGACATCTGATAGAAGCTGGATTGAAGGAAGAGTTAGCTTCTATGGTAGGGAAACCTCTGAATGGGAAAAGTCTTCAGAGGATGAAGGTTGTAGAAGAGATCACTTCTGCATCAAAACAGATAAACTCTGAAGAGGTCAGTAAAAGAAGGATACCTTTGGATGATTTTCCTATGTTCTACGCTAATGAACCAAGGGAAATTATTCAGAAGTATATAGCAATGGTTCTGAAAGATGGAACTCCTCTACTAGCAGATATGGTTCAGAAAGCAGGCGAACCTGCACCAGATCTTTATAGTGAAAGACACAAGAAGAAGAGGAAAGTTTATGAAGAAGGATCTTCAAAACCTAAGAGGAAGGATTCTGGTGAAGCTGCTTCTGTTAAACCCAAGAGGGTCAAGAAGAAAAAAGCTAATCCTCCTGAGGCCAGTTTAGATTCAACCTTGCAAACTATCAAAGAGGTACTAACATCTGATCCACCTGTCCATGAACCCATACCTTCATCTTCTCCTCCTCATGAACTAATTCCATCTGAACCAACATAATTTGAAACAGCTCCTTCTGTACCCCAACAACAACCAACTCCATCTGTAAAACAACCATATGTTATTCCCCCATCTAACAAACAAACTTCTGAAAGTCCCCCACCAAAACCACAAACTACTGAACAACAACCAGAACAATCCATTCCCTCTGCTCCTCAACCCGAACAACCTAAACCTTCTGAATCATTCATATCTGATTCTGAAGTTCTTGATATTCAACCTTTGAAAATTATGTTTGATGTTTCTTCCACATCCTGTCATTCTTCTGCATCATCTGATTCTTCTGAATCTGATGTACCCTCAGAAGTAAACTCACCCCCTTCTCTCCGTGGCTATGAACCAAGATCATCTGATTTTGTTTCCTTTGCTTCATTGAAACCTTTACCATCTGATGACCTTCCCTCTGGACTCAAACTTAAACACTTTTATCCAAAACGTCAGAATATCCCTGAATCATCTGGCCAAACATCACTTCCATCTTTCTCTCATCCTATGTTCATTATCCCAACCTTTTCCATACCATCCTCCTCTGAAACCACCAAAACACCATCTCTAGAAAAATTCCTAAAACCAAAACCTAGAATGGATGTTAGTACGCTATTTGATGGCTTCAAGAAGGAAATGAACTTGTGGATATCTTCTGTAAAGAAGGAGTGCCTGTCTAGTGTGAATCCAGATGCTTCTGAAGGCATTTGGAACAAATTCATCTCAAGGTTCAACTCTGTAGCTTCAAATCTTCGCACCATTTTCTCTGATGATGCAAAGGTGAAATTTGCTGAAGTTATCAGACAGACTCTTCTGAACATAACTAGACCTCCAGTTCTTCCTCTGGTCAATGCACCTGCTGAAGAACCTATGCCTGAAGATACTCCTCCAGAAGCGACTGTTGCTGAAGAAACTCTTGTGCCTAATCAGTCATCTCTGATGATTGTGGAACAAGCTTCTACTTCTGTGATTCAAGAAACTGCATCTGCATCTGCTATGGTCACCGATAGTGCTCTAGCTCCTGCATCTGCATCTGATCCCGCTTCTTCTGAAATCAAGACAGAAAGACCAGATTTAGAAGAAAAGTTTGCTCTACTATAAGCCAGCAACAAAGAGATCAAAACATGGATGATCAAGCAAGAACAAACCACAGATGAAATTAAGACTTGGATGTCTAGACAAGAGGAATCTACTTCTCAGATCACAGATCTTCTGAAGATTATAGCCTCTCGCCAACCTTAGTTCTTTTCTGTTATGTTTGTGCACCTGTTTGCTGTTTTTGTTATCTTGTTGTTTATCTGAATGTTTTCTGATTATCTGATTATCAATGAAGTTGATTGTTCCCTTATCTGTCTTTATATTATTTTCTCTATTTCTCTTTTCTGTCTTAAAAAGTTTTTATTTTTTATTATGACAAAAAGGGGGAGAAAAATAAATTCTATTTGTTCAAAAATAAATAGTTACTAAAATGGAATTCAGACATAATGAATTATAACTAACATTGAATTTTAGTCTTTCAGAACTATAACGTATCATCTGACAAAATTCATTGAAGTTACCCTGAGAATCCCCAAACCAGATCTTAATTCAAACCAGGTTCTGATTACCAGGCTCTGATCTTGAAAAGTAAACCAGGCTCTGGTTCTGGAAAGTAAATCAAGCTCTGATTCTGGAAAGTATATTCTAACCAGGCTCTAAATCTGAAAAGTATACTCATGCAAAAAGAGAAGTATTTTCTTCTATTAGAGTATTCATTTCAGGGGGAGATTCTTTATCTCAGGGGGAGTTAAATATTTATCCTTTTTATTGAACAAAATTTCCTATGTTTTGTCATCATCAAAAAGGGGGAGATTGTTAGAACACAGATTGGTGTTTAATATTATCTCTATGTTTTAATGATAACTCTTATGAAATTTTGTATTAAGAAAATATATACTCTAATTTTGTTCAAGTATTTTTGTTTCAGATATTAAATTAAATATTCTTATGGAAGAAAAAATGCATCTGAACATTACTCTACGCAAAGCTCTGAAGCATCAGAAGCAAGCCATCAGAAGAATCTGAGCGATGTCAGAAGAGACTCTGAAGCAAAAGCTGAAGAAGACTCTGAAGCGTAGTTGAAGAAATTGTATGAAGAGTTTCAAGCATTGTTTCAAGAAGACTCTGAAAGTACTTTATGCTGCAAGTACAGAGGCTTTGTTATTCAAACTCTGCTCTGATTGATATTTCCGCTGAAGCACTTTAGCTGCAAAACTCTGATAACATCAGGACTTTGATGTTGATAACTTTGAGACAGAAGCTTGTTAAAGAAGATATTATTCAAAGATATATCCGTTGGCATATTCCAAACGAATCTTTCCTTATTCATGTATGGCACAGGAAAACAGACAAAAGGGATTTGTCTGAACATTCCTCTTCTGGGAAAGCTAAAGTCAATAGAAGACAAAAAGGCTACAGCTATTTGCTATGCACAGTCTTCAAGCATTGGACTTTCTGCTCTATAAAAGGATGTCTTCAACAACATTTCAAAGTTGACAAATTATTGATAAATCAAATTGAAAACTACTCTTAAGCTCTCATACCATTTATTTCATAAGCTGAATAGTTTTTATTCGTTCTTAAACTATGTGTAAAAATCACAGTTTGTGATATAGCTTTTTAGAAGCATCTTAAACACTTGTTAGTTTACATTTATTTGTAAAAGGTTCCTTAAGAAGACCAAGTTGTGGTCAGGATTTCTTGAGAAGACTATGACAGTTGTTCTTAGTGGTTGACACTGTAATCTGTTTGAATATAGTGGATTATGTCCTTGTTGAGAAAGTCAAATCACCTTGATAGGGTGGACTGGATTAGTTGAGTTCAACGAACCAGGATAAAAATACTGTGTTGTTTTTATTGCCATAATTATTTCAAAACCCTTATCCAACCCACCTTTTAAGTGTTTTTCTCACCTTCAGCAGTTACCTGATGTCATAACATTCAGCATGACATCCAATACACTCTGTTCTAGCTAACCAAACTTACCCAGCAATACACTACACAAGTATGTCATGACATCAGTAAAGACATCTACACACAACAATGTTTTACCATAAAATGCAGCCAATCAAGAACATCTACACAATCAAGAATAAGTATCCAATTCCAAGGATTGATAATTTGATGGATCAGTTGGTTGTTGCAAGTGTGTTCAGTAAGATAGATTTGAGATCTGGGTATCATCAGATTCGTGTGAAGGCTGAAGATATTCAGGAGACTGCTTTTAAAACAAGGTATAGTCATTATGAGTATTTCGTGATGCCAATTAGTGTGACTAATGCAGCATGGGTATTTATTGAGTATATGAACATGATTTTCCATCCTTATTTGGACAAGTTTGTGATTGTGTTCATTGATGATATTTTGATATATTCGAAGAGTAAAGAAGATCATGCTGATAATCTAAAAATTGTGTTATCAACATTGAAAAAGAAGCGTGCAAAACTATCAAAGTGTGTGTTTTGGTTGAAGGAAGTGAGTCCCTTAGTCATGTGATCTCGAGTAGGGTTATTGTGGTTGATATGTCAAAGGTTGAAGCTGTATCGCAATGGGAAGTTCCAAAACCTATTTTTGAGATTAGAAGTATTCTTGGGCTGGCAGATTATTATCGAAAAATTCATTGAAGGATTTTTCCAAGTTATATTTACCATTGAAGCAATGGACTAGGAAGGTTCAAGCTTTTGTTTTGGATGCAAAGTGTGAAGAAAGTTTCAAGAGCTTTTGAAGGGCTGACAGCAGCTCATGTTTTGATTTTGCCGAATCCGGCAGAACCATTTGTTGTATATTGTGATGCTTCATTGCTGGGACGGGGAGGTGTGTTAATACAACATCAACAAGTTTTAGCTTATGCTTCAAGGCAATTTAAAGTGCATAAGAGAGATTATCTAACGCATGATTTATAGTTGTTTGTTGTTGTGTTTGTGTCAAAGCTTTGGAGGCATTATTTGTTTGGTTCGAGATTTGAGGTGTTTAAAGATCATAAGAGTTTGAAGTATTTCTCTGATCAGAAAGAATTGAATGAGAATAAGAGGAGATGATTGGGACTTCTGAAGGATTATGATTTTGGTTTGAATTACCATTCGGATAAAGCAAGCATGGTAGCTGATGCATTGAGTAGGAAATCTTCGCATATACCGATGATGATAGTAAAAGAGTTAGAGCTAATTGAGCAATTTCGTGATATGAGTTTGGTTTGTGAAGAGACTTCTTATGGAGTTAAGCTTGGTATGTTGAAGCTTACTAGTGGTATTCTTGATGATATTCGAGAAGGTCATAAATCTGATTTGAGTTGGTAGATCGGTTGAATTTGAGGAATCAAAGTAGAATAGCTGATTGTCGGGTTAATGAAAATGGTATCCTAAGATGTTGTGGAAGAGTTTGTGTTTCAGATATTTTTAAGTTGAAAAAGACTATTCTTGAGGAAGGACATCAAAGTATATTGAGTATCCATACTTGTCCTATGAAGAGGTACACAGATTTGAGGAAATTGTTTTGATGGTCAGGGATGAAGAAAGAAGTGGCTGAGTTTGTGTATGCTGGTTAGAATTGTTAGGAGTCGAAGATTAGACAGCGGAGACCGTTGGGTCTAATGCAACCGTTGAATATTATAGAGTGTAAATGGGATAGTATTTCCATGGATTCTATGTCGGGTTTGCCGAACACTGTGAGAGGGATATGATTCGATTTGGGTAATTATGGATAGATTGACTAGATCAACTCATTTCTTACCAATGAGGATAAATCATTCTATGATGAAGCTAGCTGAGATGTATATTGAGGAAGTTGTGAAGTTGCATGAGGTACCATTGAGTATTATATCTGATAGATATCTGAGATCTTCCTCGAGGTTTTGGGAGAGTTTGCAGACGCTTTAGGTACCACGTTGAGATTGAGTTTTGCCTATCATCTGCGGACGGATAGACAGACAGAGAGAACTATCCAGTCTTTAGAGGATTTACTGATAGCTTGTGTGTTGAATCAAGGTGGATCATGGGATAGTAATTTGCTGTTGATTGAGTTTACCTATAATAATAGTTATCATTCTGGTATCGGAATGGCACCATATGAGGCTTTGTATGGTAGGAGGTGTATGACTCATTTGTGTTGGTATAAGTCAGGAAAGAGTGTTGTACTCGGACCTGAGATTATGCAAGAGACGAATGAAAAGATCAAGATGATCCAAGAAAAGATGAAAGCGTTGCAGAGTCGTCAGAAAAGTTACCATGATAAGAGGAGTAAAGCACTTGAATTCCAAGAGGGAGATCACGTGTGTTTGAGAGTTATGTCGGTAACTGGTGTTGGCCAAGCTTTGAAATCTCGAAAACTCACATCGTGTTTTGTTGGTTCGTATCCGATTTCACAGAGGGTGGGGGAAGTAGCATATCATATTGCTTTACCACCATCGCTTGCGAATTTATATGATTTGTTTCATGTGTTTCAATTGAGAAAGTACATTCTAGACATGTCGCATGTGATTCAAATGGATGATGTACAAATGAGAGATGATCTGACTGTTGAGGCGTTGCCTGTTCGGATTAATGAACGAGAAGTGAAGCAACTGCGAAGTAAAGAGATTACCTTGGTAAAGGTAGTTTTGGGAGGACCAACTGGAGAAAGTTAGTCTTGGGAGCGTGAGGATCAGATGAGGGAGTCGTACCCGACTCTGTTTCCTTGAGGTAATTTTCGATGGAGAAATTTCTTTAAGTGGGGGAGAGTTGTAACACCCCAAATTTAATTAGAATATTTATTTAATTGATTTAAATAAGAATATTCGCTTTTGGTGATTTTCGATGGTTTTATGGAATATTGGAAATTAATGGAATTTGGGTTATTTATTTTGAATAATCGTATATAATATGAATATATTAATAATATTATTAATTAAAATAAATACAAGTTGACTAAGGGCAAATTGGATATTTAAGAGCAGTTAGTTAGGGTAAGTTGGGAAAACCCCAATTGTGAGGCCCAAGACTAGGTTTAACAAAAAGGAAATCGTGAAGAGATTAGGATTCATTTGTTAGACCGTGAAAAGAATTGAGGCCAGAGCTATGGTGAGGAAGATTGGAGGCAAGAGTTTCGAAAGGTTCCCTGAAATATTTGAGAAGACCTTGATCGACAATTAAGGTATGGGGAGTATTACCTTCATGATTTTCCATGTGTAACTTTCATTGTATTTAAGGTCAATTTAAGGTTTAAGGGTGGATATGAGAATTAGTGATCTTTGGCCTTCGTGGCCTAAATCTATTATTGTGAATCTTATCATGGAATTCATTGGGGAAAAGGGAAAGTTAGGCCTTCGTGGCCAAAAACATGATTTGTTATTTGTCTAACCCTGCAGGGATATGAATATTAGATAGTGAGTAACTCTGATGCCTATAGGGAAATTGTAAGGAATTTGTGATTTAGGGTGTGAATATGATATGGGATTGGCCAAATGAACCATAGGTTTTGTGCCTTTATCGCAGTAAGACTTTAGGGATGATTTAGGGATGTTTTGGGGGCATTAGGGAAGTGAATCGTGTGGACTTTTGGGTTGAATTAAGTTATGGTGAGTAACAAAATTTGCTGTCATCGCACTGTTCGCCTAGTGAAGAATGTTTCGCACAGCAAACAATGTTGTTCCCAGACTCGCCTAGCAAAGAATCCTTCGCACATCGAAGAAACTCGCCCCAGACTCGCCTAGCAGACATACCAGCGAATGTAGCAGAGTTTCGCGAATGTTGATTGCGTACAACGATGCCTTGATGTTTGATTATGTGATTTCTATGATGATTACCATGAGTAGAATTATGAATTCTATGTGATTAATATGTGATAATATGATGAATTAACATGAGTATGATTGTGAGTTCTATGTGATGTGTATATGATGATGATGATGATGATTTTGATGATGATGATTATTATGATGAGCTATGATGGCATCATGTATGATGATGATTATTATGATGAGCTCTGATGACATGATGTATGATGATTATTATGATGAGCTATGATGACATGATGTATGATGGTGATTATTATGATGAGCTATGCTGATATGATTTTGATGATGTTGATTATAATGAATGATGATGCACCTATGTTGTTATTATGAGGATGATTTATGACGTGTGCATCATGCATTCATGTGCATCCAGACTTCGGTTCATGACATCGATTACTTTGGCTTCAATCCCATTATGCGGATGTGAAATGTTTTGATGTGCTCCAGTTCTCTAGTAGAATCGATCCTATTGATGAGGATCTATGGAGGGTTTATGGCCCAGTGTCCATCGCGCTGTGATGATTGGTACCACATGCATTGAGTCTTGTTGCATTTGCATTTATGAGTGATTTGGAATAATTTATGATGTTGTGGCCTTGGAGGACTATTGATGAATATGATGATGTTGAATATGACTATGACGCCATTTTTTATGTTGATTTTCATACATTGACTATTATGAATCATTTTACTCACCCTGCCTGTTTGAATGTTACCTCCACGTGGGTAACGTACAGATGACCAGGTTTAGCCGTGGATGCCGATGAGGACTTTTGAAGTTTTGAGTTGTTGGCCTTTGGTCAACTTAGAGGGTCTTGCTCTGATAGTGTAACATCAGTTTGGGGTCTTTGAGTCGAGCTATGTTTTATTGAGTTATTTTGATTACCTTTCTGTGTAAGGAAAACTTTGGAATATGCCTTGTGAGTTCTGCTGCCTTTGAGCAAAATTTGATATCTTTTGGGAAAACCGTTATACACGGAGCATTGACTTATTTTGAGCTTTGAGAAATGTACGCCCTTTGAGGTGATTTATTGTTGAGTTTAACATTTTATTCTGATGACTTTGAATAAATGTGTCTTTTAATTGTGGGGTAGAAAAGGGTGTTACATTAGTGATATCAGAGCAGGTCGGTCCGTCCGGCCAAGTTGTATAATGTTATTTGTTCCCTTGTATGAGACATGTGTGTGAAAACACTATCGGTACACGTTTGCTTTCTAACCTTTTTCTGCAGAAGTGAGAATGAAACAAGTGGGGGAGAAGTTTTTGCTTCTCCAGGATGCTGCGAGTGTGGAGTGGCGGCTCAGCGTGTTGTTGAACGGTCTTATGGTTTGGTAAAGATGGTTTATGCCCCATCATGATTTTCGGCTGTCTATTGGCATATTGAGGAACTGATCACCCTTAATCTCTTGTTGATAGTAGACGGAGTCATGTTGGATGGGATAGACGTGTCTTGTAAGCTTAGATGGCGTGTGCAGTGAATTGTTTCGAGTTAAGCTAAGTGCTTACAAATTATTTTGGTGAGTCAGTACAGAATGGTGCTGAGATGTTTATTTTGATGGAAACTTTGAGTGTTAATAAAGTGGAGAAGTTGGTGGTGTGCCAATTATTTGTGATTGTCCGGAGGCTTTTCCTAATGAGATAAGTGATTTACCACCGGAACGTGAAGTGGAGTTTGTGATCGACTTAGTTCTTGGAACTAGTCTGATATTGATGGCTCCATATCATATGTTTGCATTGGGATTGAAAGAGTTGAAAAGTCAACTTGAAGATTTGCTTGAGAAGAGATTCATTTGTCTGAGTGTGTCACTATGGGGTGCACCAATTTTGTTAGTTAAGAAGAAAGAAGGTTTTGTGAGGCTGGGTGTGGATTATAGACAATTGAACAAGGTGACTATCAAGAATAAGTATCCACTTCCAAGTATTTATGATTTGATGGATTAGTTGGTTGTTGCAAGTGTGTTCAGTAAGATAGATTTGAGATCTGGGTATCATCATATTCGTGTGAAGGCTGAAGATATTCAGGAGACTGCTTTTAAAACAAGGTATGGAAATTGTGAGTATTTCGTGATGCCAATTAGTGTGACTAATGCACCATGTGTATTTATGAAGTATATGAACAGGATTTTCCATCCTTATTTGGACAAGTTTTTGGTTGTGTTCATTGATGATATTTTAATATATTCAAAGAGTAAAGAAGATCATGTTGAGCATTTGAAAATTGTGTTATCAACATTGAAAAAGAAGCAGTTGTATGCAAAACTATCAAAGTGTGATTTTTGGTTGAAGGAAGTGAGTCCCTTAGTCATGTGATCTCGAGTAGGGTTATTGTGGTTGATATATCTAAGGTTGAAGCTGTATCACAATGGGAAGTTCCAAAACCTATTTTTGAGATTAGAAGTATTCTTGGGCTGACAGATTATTATCGAAAAATTCATTGAAGGATTTTTCCAAGTTATCTTTGCCATTGACGCAATGGACTAGGAAGGTTCAAGCTTTTGTTTTGGATGCAAAGTGTGAAGAAAGTTTCAAGAACTTTTGAAGAGGCTGACAACAGCTCATGTTTTGATTTTGCCAAATCCGGCAGAACCATTTGTTGTATATTGTGATGCTTCATTGCTGGGATGGGGAGGTGTGTTAATACAACATCAACAAGTTTTAGCTTATGCTTCAAGGCAACTTAAAGTTCATAAGAGGGATTATCTAACGCATGATTTAGAGTTGGTTGTTGTTGTGTTTGTGTCAAAGCCTTGGAGGCATTATTTGTTTGGTTCGAGATTTGAGATGTTTAAAGATAATAAGAGTTTGAAGTATTTCTTTGATCAGAAAGAATTGAATGAGAAGTAGAGGAGATGATTGGGACTTCTGAAGGATTATGATTTTGGTTTGTGAAGCAAGTGTGGTAGTTGATGCATTGAGTAGAAAATCTCCGTACATATCGATGATGATGGTAAAAGAGTTAGAACTGATTGAGCAATTTCGTGATATGAGTTTGGTTTGTGAAGAGACTTCTTATGGAGTTAAGCTTGGTATATTGAAGCTTACTAGTGGTATTCTTGATGAGATTCGAGAAGGTCATAAATCTGATTTGAGTTGGTAGATCGGTTGAATTTGAGGAATCAAAGTAGAAGAGCTGATTTTTGGGTTAATGAAAATCGTATCATAAGATGTCGTAATAGAGTTTGTGTTCCAGATATTTTTAAGTTGAAAAAGAGTATTCTTGAAGAAGGACATCGAAGTAGATTAAGTATCCATACCGGTGCTATGAAGAGGTACCCTGATTTGAGGAAATCGTTTTGATGGTCAGGGATGAAGAAAGAATGGTTGAGTTTGTGTATGCTGGTTAGACTTGTCAGGAGTCGAAGATTTGA
This sequence comes from Lathyrus sativus, assembly GCA_963859935.3. Lineage (NCBI taxonomy): Eukaryota > Viridiplantae > Streptophyta > Magnoliopsida > Fabales > Fabaceae > Lathyrus > Lathyrus sativus. The sequence continues at coordinate 406,859,014 of OZ012737.1, forward strand.
CAACGGAGATCGTTGGGTCTGATGCAACCGTTGAATATTCCAGAGTGGAAATGGGATAGTATTTCCGTGGATTCTGTGTCGGGTTTTCCGAAGACTGTGAGAGGGATATGATTCGGTTTAGGTAACTGTGGATAGATTGACTAGATCAGCTTATTTCTTACCAATGAGGATTAATCATTCTATGCTGAAGCTAGCTGAGATGTATATTGAGGAAGTTGTGAAGTTTCATGAGGTACCATTGAGTATTGTGTCTAATAGAGATCTGAGATCTTCCTCGAGGTTTTGGGAGAGTTTGCGGATGCTTTAGGTACCACGTTGAGATTGAGTTCTGACTATCATCCGCAGATAGATGGACAGAGAGAGAGAGAACTATCCAGTCTTTAGAGGTTTTGCGGAGAGCTTGTGTGTTGAATCAAGGTGGATCACGGGATAGTCATTTGCTGTTGATTAAGTTTACCTACAACAATAGTTATCATTCTAGTATCGGAATGGCACCGTATGAGGCTTTGTATGGTAGGCGGTGTAGGAATCCTTTGTGTTGGTAGAAGTCAGTCGAGAGTGTTGTACTCGGACCTGAGATTGTGCAAGAGACGACTGAAAAGATCAAGATGATCCAAGAAAAGATGAAAGCGTCGCAGAGTCTTCAGAAAAGTTACCATGATAAGAGGAGGAAAGCACTTGAATTCCAAGAGGGAGATCACGTGTTTTTGAGAGTTACGACGGTAACTGGTGTTGGTCGAGCTTTTAAATCTCGAAAACTCACATTGCGTTTGTTTGGTCCGTATCATATTTCGCAGAGGGTGGGGGAAGTAGCATATCAGATTGCTTTATCGCCGTCGCTTGCGAATTTACATGATGTGTTTCATGTGTTTCAGTTGAGAAAGTACATTCTAGATCTGTCGCATGTGATTCAAATGGATGATGTACAAATGAGAGATGATCTGACTGTTGAGGCGTTGCCTGTTCGGATTGATGAACGAGAAGTGAAGCAACTGCGAAGTAAAGAGATTTCCTTGGCAAAGGTAGTTTTGAGAGGACCAGCTGGAGAAAGTTGGACTTGGGAGCTTGAGGATCAGATGAGGGAGTCGTACCCGACTCTGTTTCCTTGAGGTAATTTTCGAGGGCGGAAATTCTTTAAGTGGGGGAGAGTTGTAACACTCCAAATTTAATTAGAATATTTATTTAATTAATTTAAATAAGAATATTCGCATTTCCCTAATTTTCGGTGGTTTTGGGGAATATTAGAAATTAAAGGAATTTGGGTTATTTATTTTGAATAATAGTATATAATATGAATATATTAATGTTATTATTAATTAAAATAAATACAAGTTGCTAAGGGAAAATTGGATATTTAAGAGGAGTTAATGAGGGTAAGTTGGGAAAAGCCCAATTGTGAGGCCCAAGACTAGGTTTAACAAAAAGGAAATTGTGAAGAGATTAGAATTCATTTGTTAGACCGCGAAAAGAATTGAGGCTAGAGTTTTGAGGAGGAAGATTGGAGGCAAGAGCTTCGAAAGGTTCCCTGAAATATTTGAGAAGACCTTGATTAACAATTAAGGTATGGGGAGTATTACTTTCATGATTTTCCATGTGTAACTTTCAATGTATTTAAGGTCGATTTAAGGTTTAAGGGTTTTAAGGGTGGATATGAGAATTAGTGATCTTTGGCCTTCGTGGCCTAAATCCATTATTGTGAATCTTACCGTGGAATTCATTGGGAAAAGGGAAATTTAGGCCTTCGTGGCCAAAACCATGATTTTTTATTTGTCTAACCCTGAAGGGATATGAATATTAGATAGTGAGTAACTCTGATGCCTGCAGAGAAATTGTAAGGAATTTGTGATTTAGGGCGTGAATATGATACGGTATTGGCCTAATGAACCATAGGTTTTGTTCCTTTATTGCCGTAAGAACTTAGGAATGATTTAGGGATGTTTTGGGGGGCATTGGGGAAGTGAATCGTGTGGACTTTTGGGTTAAATTAAGTTCTGGTGCGTAACAGAATTTGATGTCATCGCATTGTTCGCCTAGCGAAGAATGCTTCACACAACGAACAATGTTGTTCCCAAAACCGACTGAAGAATCCTTTGCACAGGGAAGAAACTCACCCCAGACTCGCCTTGCGAACATGCCATCGAACGTAGCAGAGTTTCACGAATGTTGATTGCGTGCAACGATGCCTTGATATTTGATTCTGTGATTTCTATGATGATTACCATGAGTATAATTATGAATTCTATGTGATTAATATGTGATAATATGATGAATTAACATGAGTATGGTTGTGAATTCTATGTGATGTGTATATGATGATGATGATGATGATTATTATTATGATGAGCTACAATGACATGATGTATAATGATGATGATTATGATGAGTTATGATGACATGATGTATGATGATGATTATTATGATGAGCTATGATGACATGATGTATGATGGTGATTATTATGATGAGCTATGCTGATATGATTTTGATGATGATGATTATGATGATGATGATTATGATGATGATGATTATGATGAATGATGATGCACCTATGATGTTATTATAAGGATGATTTGTAACGTGTGCATCATGCATTCATGTGCATCCGGATTTCGTTTCAGGACCTCGATTACTTTGGCTTCAATCCTATTGTGCGGATGTGAAGTGTTTTGATGTGCTCCAGTTCTCTAGTAGAATCGATCCTATTGATGGGGATCTATGGAGGGTTGATGGCCCAGTGTCCATCGCGCTATGATGATTGGTACCACATGCATTGAGTCTTGTTGCATTTGCATTTATGAGTGATTTGGAATAATTTATGATGTTGTGGCCTTGGAGGCCTATTGATGAATATGATGATGTTGAATATGACTATGACGCCATTTTATATGTTGATTTTCATACATTGATTATTATGAATCATTTTACTCATCTTGCCTATTTGAATGTTACCTCCATGTGGGTAACGTGCAGATGACCAGGTTTAGCCGTGGATGCCGATGAGGACTTTTGAAGTTTTGAGTTGTTGGCCTTTGGTCAACTTAGAGGGTATTGCTCTGATAATGTAACATCGGGATGGGGTCTTTGAGTCGAGCTATATTTTATTGAGTTATTTTGATTACCTTTCCGTATAAGGAAAACTTTGGAATATGCCTTGTGAGTTTTGCTGCCTTTGAGAAAATTTTGATATCTTTTGGGAAAACCTGTTATACACGGAGCATTGACTTATTATGAGCTTTGAGAAATGTACGCCCTTTGAGGTGATTTATTGTTGAGTTTAACATTTTATTCTGATGACTTTGAATAAATGTGCCTTTTAATTATGGGGTAGAAAAGAGTGTTACACTATGAAAAAGATGAAGATGATGAGAACTTGAATTTACACCTATTTCACTTTTCTTGTTTTTCTCAATATGATTGATGAAGTGAAAAGAGCAAATGATTATTTATACCAAACATAACTGTTATAACTGATAAAACCACTTTCCAAAAATGATGGACATAACAGAAAAATAGCATAAAATAGCGAGCGGTCGACCTATGTAGAGTGCAGGGTCGACCTGAACTAACCCGGAGGAAAAGATTGTGCAAAACACACAGTCATGCGTCGACCGGAACAAGGCATGCGTCGACACATAGTCTGGATTTTTAGACAAATACAAATGCCAACAGTATGAATCGACCGGTAGGTCGACGCGAGCACACCTGAAGAAAATACAAAATCTAGACGCATAGTATGAGTCAATCGGAACAGAGCTTTGGTCGACTCATAGACCTGAAATTGCTAAAAATGCCTAATTTTGTACTTTTGACTCTTTTAGATGATACCTATGATAGACCAATGAAGTTTAACTCATACAACACATATTTTGACAACTTTATATGCAACATCAGATATATTTTATGCAAGCAAATATATCATGAGAAACAAGTTATGCACGTGCAACATGGTGATAACGCCCAACATCGATCTTTCTATGAAGCTAAGTTTTGACATCATCGAAACAAGTATATCTTGTATATGAGGCTTTGCCCTCACATCTGTATGTGTGCGAGGTATCAATCATCTCCTAAAGAATCTCAGTTAAAAGTGGTAAAGTGTATACTTAGATACCTCTCTGGCACTCCAAAGTATGGGCTTTGGTATTCTAAGGGAAATGATTGCTCCTTCGTTGGCTTTTTTGATTCCGATTTTGTTGGTTGCAAATCAGATAGGAAAAGCACGAGTGGCACGTGTCATCTGCTTTTAAATTCTTTGGTGAGTTGGCATAGCAAAAAACAGGTTTTTGTTGCTTTGTCAACAACCGAAGCAAAATACATTGCGGCAAATAGTTGTTGTGCTCAAGTCTTATGGATTAAGCAATAATTGCTCGACTTCAACCTAAAACTTGATCGTGTTTCGATTTTTTGTGATAACACTAGTGCTATTAACCTAACCAAGAACCCCGTCCTACATTCATGCACCAAACATATCGAAATACGCCACCAGTTCCTTAGGGATCATGTGGAGAAGGGCGACGTGGTATTTGAGCATGTTGGTACAAAACCACTCGCTACAGAGCCTTTCTTTCACATCCGTAGGGAACTCGGTGTTCTCGACATCTCAGATCATGCTTTATATCTATCTCTATATGTGCTTTGTTCATCTTTTATCTAACAAATAAAGAAGTTTAGAGCCATATGTGAAGGCATTAGTTAACAATTGGAGCTAAGGTACTATCTTTCTTTATTTAGAAACTCTCACACTTCCCTTGTTCATATAAATAATGTATCAAATTGTGTGTTATTATTGATGTTTATTCCATGATTACACTTATTTCATCCCCTTGTATGTTTGAAATATGTATAGGCTATTTATTTATGTCTCTTTGGATACTTGTTGAACAAAAATTGATGATTTTTGCTATTTTTGCTTGTATGAGTTGACCTACATAGGGTTTCAGTCGACTCACAAAACTAGAATTTTTTATGTCTGTAAAGCATGTATGCTCAGGTCGACCCTATGGTCGACGCATACCTTAATAATTTCTAAGTATATGTTTTAACACAATGTGCGTCGACGCATGACCTCTTCCGGTCGACGCGTCGCGCGAGAATTCTGATAAATTATTGATGAACTATTCATATTCGGTCATCTTTAATGCATTTAAAAATCATGTTGTCTATTCAAACTCATCATCATTAGCATTTGCATCGAGCATTGCACCTATTCAAGGCTATCTCTCTTCCTCTTCTCTTCCCAAAGCTCTATTCAAAACCTAGTTTCTCCGTAAAAAAGGTAAAGCTACTTTTTTCTCTCCATCTCCAAGAGTAAAATTCTGCATCTACAAATTCTTCATCTCCACATAAGAAATCAAAATGTCTATAAGAAGAACCACTGGAAAGAGAACCACTAGAGCACCATCTACTCATGTCGGTCCATCAAGAGCAACTTTACTGGTAACTATTGTCTCTTTGTAACCTCCTAAATTTTCAGAAATTTATGAGAAGAACTTTAGCAAACGATCTATAGTTAAGCAACATGCTTACTATAGAAAGGTTGCTGAGCGAATATATATTTCAAAGGTAATTGATCTTTTGGATGCTCAAGATTTTAACGATTTTTTGGAGTGTGACATCAAATACAATGAAGACCTAGTGAGGGTCTTCTACACAGGTATTCAGGGTAAATTTCAAGGGTTTGAGTTTAATACAAAGCTGGGAAATACCAAGGTTTGTGTAAATGACTTGGTAAGGAAAAACTTGTTTAACATGTCACCTGTATCCGCTGAGCTAATTATTAAGGCCACAGATGCTCATACTGTGGTAGGTTACAATTTCAAAGAAGCCTTAAACTTCATGCTAAAGACACCATATGGTGACGACATTGTAGCAAGCGATCTCTTTCCAAAAAAGGTCACAACGAGCAAACTGAAACCGGTTGATAGAATACTGCAATGGATTGTGTCGCACATTCTGCGTCCAACGAAAGACAACTACTCACGAGTGGATCAAGCTGAGGTACACTTGGTTTACATACTTAAGAAAAAGATCAAGATCAGTTGGCCTCATTACATTGGCAATTGAATCTATTCGCTAAAGGATTTCGGTAGACGAACAACTCTGTCATACGGGTCCTTTATCCAATCGATTCTCAACAATGCTAACATCACTGTTCAAGGTATCCCCTAAACGTCCTTGACCTCTGATCAAGAGTTATGTCAAAAGATTCTTACTATGATGGGCTATATATGGGATCCAAGAGAAAGTCGTTATCAATTTATTGTTAAGGCTATTACCTCTCAGTTGGAAGAATCGGATGAAAGTGATGAAAAAATAGAGGAATCAGAAGAAGAAGAAGAAGAAGAAGAAGAAGTAGGTGGACATCCTATGGAGACTGATGATCGATATGATAGTGGGTGGCTAAACCAATTACCCCACTTGGCGCACGATGATGACCAAGGGTGGGGTGCCTGGAAAAACCTTGGTTGGACATTGTTAGGTGCCAATTACATGGCACATATGTCAAATTGGGATCATCAAGACACCTCTGACTGGAGTTATGTGCCTCCATCTCCTCCGCGCCCCTAACAAAATACCGATGAACTCCTTGATATGATGAGGACCATGTAGCTTGAGCAACGTACCTTCATGACTTCCCAGGATGAGAGGTTCTCGCAATTGCAGAACCAATTTCAAGCTCACACGGAAAACTTTAATGCCTTTTCATCAGCTGTGATGGGGAGGATAGATGGGATAGTTGAAACTGTAGTTGGTGAACATCGGGCCTTTAACAACAACTTTAACACACTAAATTGAGCGATATTGGAGTACACGGAAAGGGCTGATGTGCAACTGCCTCCACTTTCGGAATATCCCTTTCGAGGACGAGGTCATCACTTTAGGGGGAGGAGACCCTGAGGATGTCTTGAATATTTCATTATGAATCTTATTTCATCATGTGTTCATTAACATCTATTATAGAATGTTTCATGTACTTACTTACTTTTGAAGACATGCTTATTGTTGGTTATAAAATAGTGATTATTATTGAAGATATGTACTTACCTCACTTGTAAGACTTATTAAACATGCAGATTATGTACATACAAAGGTATCAAGTAAGGGGGAGGGTGATACAATTCATCTTACACCAAGTTTATACCGTTTTGCCATCATCAAAAAGAGGGAGTATGTGAGGGAAATCCTCATAGGCAGCTGCACTTGTTTTAATGATGTCAAAACTTAGATTGGTAGAAAAATGTACTTTAGACGGTATCATTGTGTCACATATGCATACCTTATCCCTCTTGAGTCAAACATCGGTTAGAAATATTGTTTGATACATATAGAAATTGTTCAATATATGCTTCATATAGGTTTGGTCAAGTGTGTCTAGCTTACTGTGTGATAAAGTATCTCAAAAGTTGCATGATACATGAAAATATGCATTTTTGCATATTTTAGGTCTTTGACTCAACTCAAACTTATTTCAATCGACTCATATAGAAAGCATTTTGAATGGTCTACTCTCAGGAGTGCTCGCGTCGATCCTCCGATCGACTCATACTGTGTCCATTTCTATTTGTCTAATTCTGCATGCTTTGCATCGACGCATGACCTGCTTCGGTCGATGTAAAGTTCTGTTTTCTGCACAATCTGAAATTTGGGTAAGCTCGGGTCGACCCTCCTTTCTACATTGGTCAACCGCTCGCGCATTTTCAGTTAAAAATCTGTTATGTTGAACTGTCTTTGTGGTTGTTATGTTGGTTAATTGTTTTTGACTTGCATATATAGTGAGTTTTGCTCTTTCTTCAAAAATAATAACAAGAAAAGTGAAATAGATACCGATTATTCTCATCATCTTCATCCTCTTCCTTGCATTTTCTCAACAACTACACATAATCATTTTTGTTGTGCATTCTGCTTGTTAAAGGTGATAACTTCCAAACATTGGATTGGTGTAATCGGGTTGGGGTTGAGAAATCAGTAGGTTTTTCTTGAATAAAATCGTTAGGGTTTTATCCTCCAAGAATCTTGGATTTTAGGGGGGTTTTGCACGAATCGGTCCATCACAGATTCAGCCGAGCAAAGGTAATCGAAGAACGGGTGTTCTGTCGGTTTAGTAGCAGTAACCGGAGGATTGTGAGAAGAAGATTCGGGTTCGAAGCATTGGTGATTGAAATCAGTCGGGCAAGATTTGAAGACCATGGGGTTGTTCAAAAGGTGTGCCGTAATCGAAGGTTTATTCATCGTGTTTGAAGTGAAGGTGAGAAAATTACTTAGAAGGGGGGGGGTTGAATAAGTAAGACTAAAAAACAGAGATTAGAACACAGATATTTTTATCCTGGTTCGTTGAAAACAACTACTCCAGTCCACCCTCTCAAGAGTGATTTGCCTTTCTCTATCAAGGACTTAATCCACTATTTCAATCAAACAGATTACAAATAGCAACACCTAAGAACAACCGTTCTTAGTCTTCTCAAGAGCAACTGATCCCAACTGGATCCTCTTAAGGAAAACCTTTTACAAATAAAGTAAAACTTTTACAAGAGTAAGAATGCTTCTAATAAGCTGTTATCACAACAGTGATATTTCTCTTAAGTTAAGAATAAAGTTAAAGCAAAATAATATAATAGAGAGCTTTGAAAGATTGCTTTGAGGAGTGATTTTGCTAGAGATTCGATACTGAAGAAGATGGAGTGGACTTCTTTATATAGGCACTATGATCCAAGAAGTCTTGTTACGTTGAAGGCTGTGCAGAAAAGCCTAGAGCCTTTTGTCTTCACATTGGAGGTTGTGCTGAAACAGGCCTGATGCTTTTTGTCTTCACTTGCAGAATACTTTCCTCAGAATGGAATGCACAGATAAAACCTTTTTGTCTGTGTCCTTGTGTCTAGCACAAAATAGGAAAGAGCTGTTGAGAAAAGCCAACGTACATATTTAAATCTTCTTCAAAGTAAGTTCAGCTTTCAACATTAGAATCTGAATCTTTAGAGTCTCCAGACCACAGATCATCTGGATCTTCAGAGTCTTGAATGTTCTTCAAAATGAGCTGAATCAGAGTATGTGCAGCTTGTGTGCTTGAGCGTGTAAATCTTTCAGAGCAGAGTCTTCTATGCTTTAGAGACTCCTTCTTCAGAATCTTCAAGAGACAGTAGTCAGATTCTTCTGGGAGCAGTGTTCAGATCTTCACTTAAGATGCTCTTGAACTTATGAAGTCTTTCATACAAACAATGTTCAGATGCAATTTTGCTTTCTTAAGATAATTTTCTTTAGTGCCTGTAGCAAACAATTTAGAACACGTTTAGAGTATATAATTCTTGAATACAAAATTTATAAGTGTTATCATCAAAACATAGAGATATAACTAAGACACAATCTGTGCTCTTACAATCTCCCCCTTTTTGATGATGACAAAACATAAGAAAATTTTGTTCAATAAAGAGTAAGAATTAGAAACTCCCCCTGAGATTAACAATCTCCCCCTGAAATAAACACTACAACAGAATAGAATACTTCCCTTTCTGATTAAGTATATTTCAGATTCAGAGCTCAGATTTTCTTCAATGAATCAGGTTCTGGTTGACACAGTCTCAGGGTAACTTCAATGAATTATGTCAGATATATCAATGTAATCTGAAAGACTTAAATTCAAGGTAAGTTAATAAAATGTCTGAATTTAGTTTTAGTAATTGCTTATAGGTTGAACACTCAGTTTCTCTTTTTCTCCCCCTTTTTGTCATAATCAAAAAGATTTTCAAAGACTGAAAGAAATAGAAGAAAAGAATCATATAGGAGCAAAACATGTTATCATGCAATTAAAACAAAACAAACCAAAGTTCACAGACAAACAGGCAGAGGCCAAAAACACATAACACAATAAAAGTAATCAAACATCAAAAACTCAGTTCATGTGCAAAACAACAAATAAAAACTAGGTCTGGCGAGAGGCAATGAGGGTCAGAACCTCTGTCATCTTGGCAGCTGACTCTTCTTGCTTAGACATCCAGGTCTTGATTTCATCAGTTGTTTTCTCTTGCTTTATCATCCAGTCCTTTATATCCTTCACATCATTCACAAGTTCTGAAACCACAGATGAAGACGGAGCAGATGCAGTAGCAGCAGGGTTCCCTTCAGTTTGGTTTTCAACAGAAGCTTGTTCAACCATTTCAAATTCAGGAACAACTGGAGGAGCAGCTTCCAAAAGTAACACAGGAGGAGGAGGAGGCATGTTCATCAGTGTCACCTTTATTAACTCAGCAAATTTTGTCTTAGCAAGCTTAGAGCATTTTGCTCTAACTTTTAGGGCAGCTTTGTTAAACATCCAGATGAAGCGCTTCCAAGCAGTATTCGAAACATTTGGGTCCAAACTAGACATGCATACAGCCTTAACACGATCATATTCAAAATCTAACTCCTTTTTGAAAATATCAAACATAGCATTAACACAAGATCCTAAATCTGACTGTTCATTCTGACCAGAGGAAAAAGGATTAGGGGTGTTAGCAGGAGTAGGTTCAGATGGTTGTGGTTGAGGTGTGGGTGGTTGAGATGTGTGGATGACAGATTGAGGGAGTTCAGCTGAATGAGGAATAGTTTGATTCTCAGATGGGTTAGTTTCAGGTGGTTGAGGAATGTTTTGGTTTTCAGCTGTTTGAGTGCCAGAGGGTTGAGCTTCAGATGGTTGTTGAGATGGAGAGTTTGGTGGGGTATGAAACAAAGCAATGTTAAGATGTTTCTTCATAACACTCTCAGAGCGAGCTTGTTTGAGTGATTCTGAATCACAGTCAGATGAATCAGATGAATCAGAGGATTCATCTGAGTGAACAGATGTAGAAGAAATTTCAATAGTTTGGTTTAGAGGTGGAATATCAAGAATATTGTCAGACAGATTTGGATCTTCTGAGGGAATTGCTTGTTCAGAGTGTTCAGTTTGAACAATCTCTGGTTGGTTTTGTTCTGCAATAATTGTTTCTTGAAGGAGAGTCTCTGGTTGGGGATTCTCTGGTTGTGACAAAGTTGGTTGTGGAGTTGCTGTTAGAGGGTTTTCTGGTTGAGTTGGTTCTGGTGGAGGAATTTCTGTTTGAATAGTTTGATGTTGTGGGTCAGATGGGATTGGTGCTGGAGATGATTGTAAATTTACTGGTTCAGAGGATAGTGGTACGGATGAGATATTGACAGACTTTCTAGATTTTGAAGTTCTTGGTATGAGGCTTGGAGAGAGTTGTGGTGAAGATAGTGGTGAATGAACAGTAGGAGTAGGATCAGAGGCTAATACCTGTTGAATGGTGTCTCGGATTTCTTCCAGAGTAGCTTCTCTTGGACTGCTTCTGGCCTTCTTTCCTTCTTTCCTCTTCTTTCTTGACGCTTCAGGAGCTTTTCTCTTCTTTTGAACGGATTCTTCGTCAGCCTTCCTCTTACTGCGCCTTTCCTTCATCTGATTAGGCAATTCTTCTCCAGGCTTCTGAACGAGATTGGCTGGTAAAGGAATTCCTTCCTTTAGACATTCAGTAATGTACAGCCAGACAAATTCCTTAGGTTCATCTGCACTAAATAGTGGAAAATCTTCCACAGGAATTCTTCTACCTTGAATCTCGTCAGAGTTGATCTTCCTGAGTTGTCCTTTCAATTCTGAGATGATTTTCATCCTCTTCAGATTGAGTCCATTAATTTCAGATCCAATGATGTGAGTCAGATCTTCTGTAATCTTCGCATCAGTCAGATGCTGAACCAGCTTGTTTTCAACAAGTATATCAGAGATCAACCTTCCCAGGGGTATCCACGTCCTTACTTTACCAGCTTTCGCCCTTACTGCCTCTCTGGTTTCTTTGACATGAGTTAGTAAATGACTGAAGATGAGATATGGTAGATCCACTTTGACATTTTTGCTAATGCAGTACATAAAATACAAATGTTCCGAACTCACATAATCTGGTGAGTTGGAAGGTTTTCTGTGAAAAAACGTACTCATAAAGATTTTCGCCCAAATCCTATAAATGGGTTTTAAATCTTTAACCTTACTTGACGGCAAACCAGCAATAGTAACTTCTTCATAAACCCTAGCCATATCAACGCGAGAAGAAACAAGATTTGAAACTCCATCAGACTCAGTATAGCTAAACAGTTGTCTGATCAGGTTTTCAGAGATGACTATCTCCACTCCAAGAACCGAGGAATGTATAAACTTGGGACCAGCGCTTGCATGTATCCAAAATTCCTTTACCAGTGTTGGAAAAACAGGACCCATTAGCCTTTCAAAATATTTTTCCCATCCTTGAGCTTTAATGGCAGAAATGAGATCAAACCCATTTTCCTTTAAAGAGTCAAGGTCAATGAAGCTTTCACAGAGCACCTCTAGATCAGCCACTGGAGTGAATAAAGTTCGTTCAGGTTCTTTGTACATGATAGTCTTGTTAGGTTTTTCAGCAGTGTTTGAAGTAGACGCCATTGAAGAAGAAAACCTTGGTTTCGGTTTAGGGTTTTGGAAGAGATTGAAAAGAAAGCAGAAACGCATGAATGAAGTGAATGTGGAAAGTGTGATAAAAGTGTGATAGGTGATATATATAGAAAGAAAAAAAAATCAAGCATAGGGCACACAAAAGACACTTACGCACGTTTGGACAGCATTTAATGAAAAGTAATCATTTCACATTAAATTATGACAGCTGGGGGGAAAAACAAGAAATGTGAGATTTTCAAAGCATTACCTCAAACGTCAAATCAGTTAAGCACTCAATCTTTTTCAGAAATTGAATGCCACGTGTTTGCTTTGTTGGCTCATCTGATTTCTCTCAAGAAATGAAACGTTTCCAACTTTCAGATCTTCTGAGCTTGTTAGTTCAGAGTTTTACCCAAAACGAAATAATTGAATAAATATAAATGAACAAATAGACAGATGAAATACTTCAGATTATTAAACATTTTGCATCTGAGAGGTTGCCTCTGAGAAATATTACTCTGGACATAAATCCATACAAATATTTTTCAGAATAAACTTAAATCTATCTTCAGCAAGGGGTTTTGTGAAAATGTCAGCCCATTGATGATCTGTATCAACAAAAGCTAGATTAATTACACCCTTCTGAACATAGTCTCTGATGAAGTGATGTTTAATTTCTATATGTTTTGCCTTAGAATGCAAGATTGGATTTTTTGACAAACATATAGCAGAAGTATTATCACAAAAGATAGAAAGATTACTCTCATAGATTTGATAATCTTCTAATTGACTCTTCATCCAGAGCATCTGAGTACAACATCCAGCAGCAGCAATGTATTCTGCCTCTGTAGTTGATAGTGCAATGGTAGGTTGCTTCTTGCTGTACCATGAGATCAGATGACTTCCAAGAAACTGACAGCTTCCAGAAGTGCTTTTACGTTCAACTCTGTCTCCAGCATAGTCAGCATCACAGAATCCAACTAATGAAAATTCATCAGATCTTCTGTAACACAAACCCATGTTAGCGGTACCTTTCAGATACCTCAGAATCCTCTTAACAGCTGTTAAGTGTGATTCTCTAGGATCTGATTGGAATCTAGCACATAAGCAGACACTAAACAGAATATCTGGTCTAGAAGCAGTCAAGTATAGAAGAGATCCTATCATACCTCTGTAGAGTTTTTGATCTACCTTCTTACTTACCTCTTCCTTACCTAGAGTGCTTGTAGGATGCATTGGAGTCTTTGCCATTTTGCTATCAACCATGTTGAACTTCTTCAGAAGCTCTTTAACATATTTGGTTTGATGTATGAAGGTGCATTCTGGAGTCTGATTGACTTGGATTCCCAAGAAGAATCTCAATTCTCCCATCATGCTCATTTCAAATTCTTCCTGCATACATTTAGCAAACTCCTTTCCAAGCGTAATATTTGTTGATCCAAAAATAATGTCATCTACATAAATTTGACAAATCAACAGATCTTTCTTAACAGTTTTACAGAATAAAGTTGTATCCACTTTTCCTCTGATGAAATTTTTCTTCAGAAGGAAGTTGCTCAACCTCTCATACCAAGCTCTGGGAGCTTGTTTTAATCCATAAAGGGATTTCTTTAATTTGAAAACATGATCTGGAAAGTTTTCACTTTCAAAACCAGGAGGTTGGTGGACATATACTTCTTCTTCTATAATACCATTAAGAAAAGCACTTTTAACATCCATCTGATACAGAGTGATGTTATTCTGTGCAGCAAATGAAATAAGAAGACGAATAGATTCTAACCTTGCCACTGGAGCATATGTCTCAGTGTAATCAATACCTTCTTGCTGACTGTATCCTTGAGCAACCAGCCTTGCCTTATTCCTTTCTACTTCTCCCTTTTCATTCAGCTTATTTCTGAAGACCCATTTTGTTCCAATGACATTGAATCCTTTAGGTCTAGGAACCAGATCCCAAACTTCATTTCTGGCGAATTGATTCAGCTCTTCTTGCATAGCTATAATCCATTCATTATCTTCCAGAGCCTCATCTACAGATGTTGGTTCTATCATTGACACTAAGCCAAATAAGGAAGATTCAGAAGTTCTGAGAAATGATCTTGTCCTTATAGGATCATCTTTCTTTCCAATTATCACATCTTCTGGATGAGAAGCTTTGATTCTGGAAGAAGATCCTCTGACAGTTGGTCTTTCAGAAATATGCAATTTGTTTAGTTGGGAAGTCAAAGGTGTAGCATCTGGGGTTGCGTCAGATTCTTTGTTCTTTGCCTTTTCTGCCTCTGAGCCTTCAGAGTCTGTGAGAATCACTTCTCTATCTGCAGAACTTTCAAACTGCTTTGGCTTTTCAGAGCCAAGCTTATCATCAAATATGACATGAATAGATTCTTCCACAATCTGTGTTTCAGTATTGAATACTCTGTAGCCTTTAGAGCGTTCAGAATAACCAAGCATGAAACACTTTTGTGCTTTGGAATCAAACTTGTTCAGATTATCTTTAGTATTAAGCATATAACAAATACATCCAAAAGGATGAAAATAAGCAATGTTAGGCTTTCTGTTTCTCCACAATTCATAGGGAGTCTTTTTCAGAAGAGGTCTTACAGACACTCTGTTCTGAATATAACAAGCTGTGTTAATTGCTTCTGCCCAGAAATATTTTGCCAGATTTGTCTCGTTGATCATGGTTCTGGCCATTTCTTGCAATGTTCTATTTTTCCTCTCTACAACTCCATTTTGTTGTGGAGTTCTAGGGCAGGAGAAATCATGTGCAATGCCTTTTTCAGAAAAATATTTTTCAAAATGTTTATTTTCAAATTCTCCACCATGATCACTTCTGACTTTAATAATTTTACAATCTTTTTCAGTCTGGACTTGATTGCAGAAGTCAAAGAACACAGAATGAGACTCGTCCTTGTGTTTTAGAAACTTTACCCATGTCCATCTGCTGTAGTCATCTACAATGACTAACCCATACTTCTTGCCTCTGATGGATGCAGTTTTCACTGGTCCAAACAGATCAATGTGAAGTAATTCCAATGGTCTGGAGGTAGAAACAACATTTTTTGATTTAAAATGAGATTTTGAAAATTTGCCTCTTTGACATGCTTCACATAGAGCATCCGAGTTGAACTTCAACTTAGGAAGTCCTCTGACCAGATTGAGTTTATTAATTTGAGATATCGTCTCATATTAATATGCCCCAATCTTCTATGCCAGACCCATTGCTCATCATTCACAGATAAGAGGCATTTTACATTTTGAACTTTAAGTTCTGAAAGGTTAATTTTATAAATGTTGTGTTTCCTCTTTCCATTGAATAGGATAGAACCATCCTTTTGACATACAGCTTTGCAACATTTTTGATTAAAGATAATATCATAACCATTGTCACTTAATTGACTTATGGACAATAGATTATGTTTCAATCCTTCAACTAACAGAACATTAGAAATAGAGGGTAGGTTGCCATTACCTATAGTTCCAGAGCCAATGATCTTGCCCTTCTGGTTCCCTCCAAATTTCACGTCCCCTCCAGATCTAAGTTCCAGACTTTGGAACATAGACCTTTCTCCTGTCATGTGTCGTGAGCATCCAGAGTCCAGGTACCATGATTGGTGTCCTGACTTTGCTGCTAAGGACATCTGCAACAGGGATTATTTTGTCTTTAGGTACCCAGATCTTCTTGGGTCCTTTAGGGTTAGTTGCCTTGTAGGTTTGTCTAAACTTTTGTTTTTCAACATAGTTTTTGTTTAGACTTGCCTTAGATTTAAACACATGAGTATTCTTTTCAGAGCTCGTGTGTTTAATATCATTTAAATGACCAAATTTAAAATTAGAGTATAAAGGAGTTATCTTAATGATCAGATCATCTACAGGTATTGGTCTTACATCTTTTTCAAGAGAAGAAGATTGAAATCCAATTCCCTTTCTTTTATTCCTACTAACTCCATAGATCATAGAAGCCATCTTGCTTCTGTCTATGCTTTTAGTGAGGAACCTCTGAAAACTAGAGTCATATTTTTCCAAAATATTTTCAGATGACTTAGCTTCAGAGTCAGATTCTTGTTGAACAGTTTCCAAATCATTTTTTATTTTTAAATTTATTTCTCTCTGCTCAACAAGTTCTGTTTTCAGATTATCAATCTCAGATTCAAGGTTGCTTTTCAGCTTCTTGTTCTTGAGTTTGATATTATTGTAGCTTTTCAAAACTTCAGATAACACCTTTATAAGTTCATCTTTGGTAAGTTTGGACATTACCTCTTCAGCATCAGAGTCGGAGTCTGACTCAGATTCAGATGATAAGTCTTCATTCTGATCTTCTATTCCAGCCATTAATGCCATGTTGGCACACTCTTCTTCTGCTTCAGATTCAGATTCAGATTCATCTGAATCATCCCAAGTTGCCATAAGAACCTTTTTCTTTTTATCAAACTTTCTCTTGGGTTTCTCCTTGAGAAGTTTGGGGCAGTCATTTTTGTAGTGCCCAGGTTCCTTGCATTCATAGCATGTGACCTCTTTCTTTCCAGATCTTCTGTGTCCAGAAGATTCCTTCCTGTGGTCAGCTTTCCTGAAGTTGTTAAACTTCCTTCCCTTGTGCTTCCAGAGCTTGTTGATTCTTCTGGAAAGAATGGACAGTTCATCTTCTTCTTCAGAAGACGATTCTTCAGAACTTTCTTCTTTTACCTGCAAAGCTTTAACAGGTTTGTTAGATTTTAAAGCT
Organism: Lathyrus sativus; assembly: GCA_963859935.3. Taxonomy (NCBI): domain Eukaryota; kingdom Viridiplantae; phylum Streptophyta; class Magnoliopsida; order Fabales; family Fabaceae; genus Lathyrus; species Lathyrus sativus. Next base: position 406,876,147 of record OZ012737.1, read on the forward strand.
ATGGATTTACCTTTATCTTTCTTCTGGGGCTCATCTTCCTCCAGCTCTATTTCATGACTTCTCAAAGAACTGATAAGTTCTTCTAAGGAGATCTTATTCAGATCTTTTGCCATCTTCAATGCAGTCACCATTGGTCTCCATCTGGTGGGAAGACTTCTGATGATCTTCTTGACATGATCTGACGTTGAGTAGCCCTTATCCAGAACTTTCAGACCAGCAGTAAGAATCTGAAATCTAGAAAACATAGTTTCAACATTTTCAGACTCTTCCATTTTGAATGCCTCATACTTCTGTATGAGCGCCAGCGCCTTGGTCTCTTTAACCTGAGAATTTCCCTCATGAGTCATTTTGAGTGACTCAAACATGTCATGAGCAGTATCTCTGTTTGTAATCTTCTCATACTCAGTATGAGAGATTGCATTAAGCAATATAGTTCTGGCTTTGTGGTGATTCTTGAAATCTCTTTTCTGTACTTCAGTCATTGACTTTCTATCAATCTTTTTGCCATCCTCATCAGTAGGATGTTTATATCCATCAATGACCATATCCCAAAGGTCAGCATCATACCCGAGGAAAAAACTTTCTATTCTATCTTTCCAATAGTCAAATTTTTCCCCATCAAACATGGGTGGCTTGGTACTGATCCTATCTCCTTCATATTTGTTGTTGCAAGTTGATGTAGATGTTTCCATAATGGCAACAACACAAATATCAAAGTATCTTTCTCACTGGATCTTTAACTGTCACGGTTAAGTGGAGCACGCGCAAAACCAGGCTCTGATACCAACTGAAGGTGAGAAAATTACTTAGAAGGGGGGGGTTGAATAAGTAAGACTAAAAAACAGAGATTAGAACACAAATATTTTTATCCTGGTTCGTTGAAAACAACTACTCCAGTCCACCCTCTCAAGAGTGATTTGCCTTTCTCTATCAAGGACTTAATCCACTATTTTAATCAAACAGATTACAAATAGCAACACCTAAGAACAACCGTTCTTAGTCTTCTCAAGAGCAACTGATCCCAACTGGATCCTCTTAAGGAAAACCTTTTACAAATAAAGTAAAACTTTTACAAGAGTAAGAATGCTTCTAATAAGCTGTTATCACAACAGTGATATTTCTCTTAAGTTAAGAATAAAGTTAAAGCAAAATAATATAATAGAGAGCTTTGAAAGATTGCTTTGAGGAGTGATTTTGCTAGAGATTCGATACTGAAGAAGATGGAGTGGACTTCTTTATATAGGCACTATGATCCAAGAAGTCTTGTTACGTTGAAGGCTGTGCAGAAAAGCCTAGAGCCTTTTGTCTTCACATTGGAGGCTGTGCTGAAACAGGCCTGATGCTTTTTGTCTTCACTTGCAGAATACTTTCCTCAGAATGGAATGCACAGATAAAACCTTTTTGTCTGTGTCCTTGTGTCTAGCACAAAATAGGAAAGAGCTGTTGAGAAAAGCCAACGTACATATTTAAATCTTCTTCAAAGTAAGTTCAGCTTTCAACATTAGAATCTGAATCTTTAGAGTCTCCAGACCACGGATCATCTGGATCTTCAGAGTCTTGAATGTTCTTCAAAATGAGCTGAATCAGAGTATGTGCAGCTTGTGTGCTTGAGCGTGTAAATCTTTCAGAGCAGAGTCTTCTATGCTTTAGAGACTCCTTCTTCAGAATCTTCAAGAGACAGTAGTCAGATTCTTCTGGGAGCAGTGTTCAGATCTTCACTTAAGATGCTCTTGAACTTATGAAGTCTTTCATACAAACAATGTTCAGATGCAATTTTGCTTTCTTAAGATAATTTTCTTTAGTGCCTGTAGCAAACAATTTAGAACACGTTTAGAGTATATAATTCTTGAATACAAAATTTATAAGTGTTATCATCAAAACATAGAGATATAACTAAGACACAATCTGTGCTCTTACATGAAGGACTTTATTCAGCTTGAATCAAGGGAAGATAAGGAATAGGCTCTGCATCAACAATTGTGTTTGATCGTTTGATTTCTATTGCTTCTCTTATAAATATTTACCAACAGGTATATATATATATATATATATATATATATATATATATATATATATATATATATATATATATATATATATATATATATATATATATATATATATATATATATATATATATATATATATATATATATATATATATATATATATATATATATATATATATATATATATATATATATATATATATATATATATATATATATATATATATATATATATATATATATATATATATATATATATATATATATATATATATATATATAGGTCTCAATTCAATTTTTAGAATTGAGGGCAGACGTATCCCGAGCGAGGACGACGGGGGAACTGCCTCAAAAAATTGGTGTTCTCTCTTTACTTTTCAATTGCTTAATTTCTGAGTTGTGTGCAAACAATTGAGTTAATCAAAATTCTAATGTGAGTAGTGCTGAACCATTTTTGAAGTCTATTACAATCCTTGATTGTAATTGAACACTTAAGCACTTCACTCTCATATTGGAATTCACTTGTGGTGCCTTTATACACCAACTGTTTCACAAATTGTGTGAACTACAAACGATTGGGTTGTCTTTTCAATTTGATTATATTTTTCAAGTATTGGAAATAGTCAAACCTTATAGTGAATAAATTCTGGTTGATGTGTGTTCAAATTAGTGATTCTTAAATCTCGTTTTTATCGGATTCCATAGGCTTTGTGCATTTTCGGTTTTTTTGGTAAAGGTTAATTTTAGACGAATATAGTTCATCTGCCGCTTCTGCCTAAACACTTTTTAAAACCAAATATTGGTAGCGCCGACTCTGTTTTTAACAAGTGATCTATTTAACCCCCTTCTATATCTGCACCATCGTCTAACAGATTCCAATCATAGCGTACTATATGATTCTTCTTAAGTTTTAATATTGATAAATTATTTGTTTTTAATGCTTGTTCCAAATTTGCTACTTAAGACATATATTTATGCATGATTTGATATGCAAAAGGTATCTGTAGCGGTAAAAATCGTGAGTGTAAGTTATTGATTAACTTAACTCAAAGAAAACAAGAGTCGCCACCGCACTTTTATTTTATCCCAAAAAGGAAAGGAAAAAGAGCGAACAAAACCAAAGAGTTCTAAAGTAAGAACAAGAGACAGAGATCGGGGTAAGGGGGTTGGTTACGCAATGGGAAGGTGTTAGCATCCAAAACGTCTATAGTACTCTATAGGAGCCCTTTGAAATATTTACGTTTTTTAGGTTTGAAAATGGTTTGTTTGAAAAGAGATTGGGGAGACGAGAAGAGAATTATTTTTTTAGATTTTTGTGTTTGGAGAGACTTATCGCCTCATGCCTACGTACCCACAAAGTGCAATATGGGATCAAAACCCCGTAGTTTGTGGTACAAATGACAAAAATTTGTTGGTTTTGATTGATTTTAGATGTAAAGACAAGTCGTCATTTCAAGGAGAAAACTGCGACTATCCACCCACGAGTATTAAGACAACATCTGCGTCACATAAAGATGGAGGATTTGCTTGGATTATCAGCAAGACTATCACTCAACATCAACGTGGAAAATGTCAAAGTCTTAATAATATGGGGAATAGGAGATTTACATCTCAACTATAGAAATGAATCATGTCTAAACTTTATGAAAAGTTTTAAAGTGAAAAAATGCATAAAGGCACAAAAAGAGTTGATGAGTTTTTGTATTTTTTATGTCTTTTGAAATTGGTCAAAGCATGATTAACATTGATTGACTTTTATTAAGAAAAAAACAAAGTTTAAAAATCACTTGACGAAAGTCAAGGTTTTATTGTGAAAGCGGTTTTGAAGTTTGAAACCGAGAAGGTTTTGAAAGAGGGAGAAAGTTTTGAAAATTTAAGAAGGGGAGGAGATGAAGTGACTATCCTAAAAACCAAAATAAGAGCTAGAGGTAAGAAAGATCTAACCGACTTGTAGCACACTCCAAAGCAAGCAAAAAGAATTCCATCTGATTTAAAGCATAAGCTAATGAGCGAGCCAAATAAAGGCTAAGATCCACAATACTCCAAGCATAGGAATGAGAGTCCTAATTCTAAGTCCAAAGGTCCATGAAGTCCAAGGTCTAAGAGTAGTCCAAGAGCATAACCACAAAGTTAACAACACCAAGTTTTTTAGAGATTTTTTATCCTTTATTAGTGTTTTGAACAAGATATGGTCCAAGTGGACAAAAGAGAAATGACATAAACATAAACAAAGATATGATATGAAATGATAATATGGAAGCATAAAAGTAAGAAATAAGGAGTAAGAAAAGAATATAAACAAAATTAAACAAAGATAATGTTAATGAATTAGTAATTAGTGGTTAGAACATATGATCAATGATGATTAATTCTCGCACTTAGACCAAGGTTAATGAAAACTCATTAGAGGATTGATAGAATCAAAGCCTCCTAACAATGATTTTCATAGGTATTGGACTTAAGACAAGCAACTAAACATACTTGGACTTTTAAACGTAAGTTTGAGCCACGAATGATCATTTTCCGATTAAGGGACACTTTAGCGCTATGTTAAGCAATCGTAATCGGGTTTATGTAGAAACCACGACTATCTGAGGCCGGTCAATAAAATGTTAGTGTTAATACATGTTAGAGAAGTGATATGTAAATCACTCTCCTAAAACATGCCACACAAAAAGAAAAGAGGTAGTGATCTCATCATAATCAAGATTTTTTAATCAATTAATCAAAGGTAATCTATCACTATTCCAAAGTAAGGAGAATTATCTCAATGATTATTCGTCCATAGTTTTGAAATAATGAAGATTAAACAACTTTGATAATCAACAATCTATGATATGTAGATTTCATCGATCAAAAGAAAAATAAAAAGAATGAGAACTAAAAATGAAAGAAACCACAATTTGGATCTTAAATCGATTAAATCATCATCAATATCAATCACCTCTCTTGGTGGATAAAATCAACACCCAAAGTCCATTGATATTGATGAAATCTTATCAAAAATTTAAAATCCAAAACAACCAACAATTAATCCAAATAAAAATATTTTTAAATGATTTTTTTAAGAACTTTTTTTTTAAAGAATATTATTAATAAAACTAGTAAAAAAAAGAAAAAGAAAAAGTGGAAAGCTCCACGTACAAATCAAAAAAAGAGAAATTAAAAAAAAAGAAAAGAAAATTGAAATAAAAATAAATGAAAAGGAAAGAAAAGAGAAAGAAAAAAAAAACAGAATACAACTTCTTCTTCAAGTTCTCAAGACACTGTTTACCATGGCCATGGATACTACTTCGAAGCTTGTTCAAATCAAAGCGGCGGGACGTAAAACCAACACGGTTGTGATCGGAATCCAACATACATCTCAAATGTGTTATCAATTTTGAGTAATGGTGCTTGGATCAACCGAATCGAAACCGCAAAGTCTCGATATAAAACTCCAAATTACCTTTAATTCAAGGTGAGCAACACTTCGATTCTTCTTCTTTTTCTTCCTTCCAAAGAACAGTTGTTGATTTGCGTTGAAACTTGTTGATGGTGAATTTGAATTTTGGAATTCAAACTTGAAAATGAATTTTGGAGTGAATATTTAGAGTAAATTTTGCAGAACTTTCTTGGCTTGAAAAGCTTGAAGAAATGAATGAGGTATGTGTGGTATTTATAGATTGAGAGTGAGTGAAAAGTTTTGCCGTTTTGTGTTTTTTCATTGCGTTTTTGGTTGTTGCAAGTTATGCGTGACCTGCTGAAAATTCATGTCGTTTTTACTCTTTTATCTTTTGCAGCTCACTCACGTGACATGGATTAGCTGCTTTTGATTTTAATTCAGTTTTAAATACATGACGTGGATTATTTTTAACATGTGACTTGAAGGTACAAGTGTACAACCGTCTTGGAAATACGGCCCAGTGCAAGCCGTCCCCATTTGACCAGAACAAGTCACTCAGAAGCTTGAAATCTTCCTCTATTACAAGAGAAAGCACGAGATGAACCTCCAGCCAACAAAACTAAAAGGAACCCATCAAAAGAAGCCCGCATTACTTCAATAATTACTCGTGTTCTAACTTTATCATGTACTGTTGATGATATGATCTCTAAGTATTGCTCAACTCGTGAAGAAAAGGCTCAATCCTGGCTGATGAAACTTCTCCAACATATAGGCTGTCCCAAAGAACGTGACAGAGATCTTCGAAAATAGCTTTGTATGCTATACACTCGCAAAGTTGACAAATACCTTCCACTGCAGCAACTGCAGAAAACTTGAAGCTCGCCCCGTTTGCTATATTATCCTCATTGACGGTATTAGAGCTGCTAAGATTGGCAACTATCCTCTTTTCCAGGACCCCTAATTCCATGTGAATACGCTGCATAGTATTAATGCAAACACACAGGTGGGGTATATCGAACGAGCTATGTTCACTCGTGGTTCTAACAAGGGCTTTCCTCCTCTGAGTCATTTGTGGCTTTTCTTTTTTTTTTTACGGAATACACCGTGATATTTTCCTTTTGTGGAACACCTGGTCAAATCAGGCAAAGTCGGCATGAACGTATTACGGTTCCCACAGCCAGATTTTGCTTTCAAAATGTATTGTTGGATAGATTTGTCAAGACCAGATATCAATTCAGGAAGTAAAGCTGCATGCATGGATATAGGCAACAGGAAGAAAGCTTCCACAATGTCATCTATGAAACGTAGAACTTGAACTGCAGAAGGCGCAAAGCCTTCTTTATTTTCCTGTGGATTCCATGCCTCTTGATGCATAATTCTGTTAACCAATTCCACCAGTCTATCCACTCTGATATTTATCCATGACTTAACAAGAGTACCAATTATAGCTTCAGCCTCATAAGGTTGGATCTCCATTATAATGGATTTCCCACCATCTTTACTATCAACAGAATCTTCCACTGCTATCTGCACCAGCTCTTTCTCCAACTTGTCGGCAGCCATCAATACTTCTATAGCATCAGGTGTCAACTTGGTGATACCTTTAACGTATTTCTTCAACTCATTTCCATAACACACATGAAGGGTAGCAACCGCAACACCAGCAGCAAGAGGATGCCATCTCTTTAATTTAGGACTAAATATGTCTTTCTCCACAAAAGCCAGTTCAGTAATGTCTCGTGCGAGGACAGAAAGAACTGGAAAAGGTTTGTTCTGTTTTCTAGATGGATTCTTTCTGGGGTCAACTTTCTCCACTTTCTGAATGAAAACAGCATGCAATGATGATCTAATATAATTTTCAACTCTGGTGCAGGCTACATCGGCAGGGTTCTTCTTCCGATTATACTCATTAGAGATATCTTCTGCCAGTATCTTTGCTGATAGAGCAGCAAGAGATACAACACTTTCCATGGATTCAATATTACCACTATGGAAAGTATCGTGGTAGGCAAGGAGCCTTTTGGTGATAATAACTGATATGAACCCAACTTAATGTCAAAAACCTTTGTTTCCGGATAAAGCTTTATTGAGCAACTAAGATGCTCACATGATAACTCTGCAACAGGCTCTTTTGCAGTATAAGTTCAATATCAAGTTCACGATCTAGATCTTCAATCTCTCTTGTCATCATCACTAAGCGTTTGAGATTGTCTGTAGGCTGGTCGAGAAGAAAACGTCGGCAAGGCAATATTGCCAGCTCCATGTAAATGCGAGGAAGAAGATCTTGCACAACACCAATTTTGCTGAACCAGTTATAGCAAGTTTCTTTAGCAACGACACAGATATCACTGGCTTCAAAGTTTTCTGCCAAGTTGTAGAGTAAAGCTCTGTCTTCAGTAAATTCTGCTTTCTGTTTTATGCGTTTCCAAACCAAGAAGATACTCGAACATGTTTTGCAATGCTTGAATCTTAAGTCGGGCATTAACATGAGAAGACAGTGTTTCCTCCAGTATCTTTCTAATGTCATGTTCTAACATAAATTCAGCCATTGCAATTAGAACATATCCTAGTGCCTGCAATGATCTAACCTTAAGAGAATAATCATCCACGACAAGATACTTCATAAACAAGCTTAGGCTCCTTCTGACATCAACAAGTTTATTACCAGAGCTTGCTAGCAAACAGTTGCCATAACAAATAAGCAAACCGATACAGAAGAGAGATCGCCCAACTTGTTGTTTGTTTATAATTGCCTGGATATCCAAACATTTGAAGAAGACCTGGATAAGATGCTCAACTACATCTGCCCCCTTTCCAGCAATCTTACTCATACTGCAGAGGCATTTGATATAAGCAGGGACAAACAGCAATGGCAACACATCATCAATTATAAATGCTATACTCTTAAGTAACTGTGCAACAATGTTATTCATGCTATTGTCAACCTGAGTATTCAGATATGGCTGCAAAGTAATGACATAAGATGGCGTGTCATCAGAAATACTTCTGACATAAGGAAAAGAGAGCACTGTTGACACACATACGTCTGGGTCAATTGGAAAGTTTTGCTGACTTCTGGTCCATTCTTCAAATGCTTCTGAATTTACCTCTAGATTCTGAGGGCACGAGCCAATCATGGACTCAATTTGTTTCATCACATTGTATATTGCCAAATCAATCTCACTGAGTATTGCACCGTAAGAATAACACAGTAGTGCAAGAAGTTCTTTTTTTGTTGATGGCAAGGCTTCATGTATTGCACGTAGCATGAACTTGCTCACGTGGACTTGATTGTTTTGCAAATTATGTTGACTTAATTAAATCTGACCCAAAATCCACACATGAGCTTTCTTCACCAATCTTTGATAAAATGAATGAACAAATCTTGGACCACTGAATATCTTACAACTAAAGAACATGTCATTTGAATCCATTTGAACTTTTCATAACTTTCTAAATCTCATAAATCACTTCTTGATAGCCTGATGAATTCTAGCACAAGACAACATGGCCTTGAACAATCACATTTTCTGAGAAAATAACCCACCACCACAGGTAACTTATAGTTGAAGCAAACTCTTGATAGTTTGACCAAGATGAGGTCAAACTTCCATCTGATTTAGACTTGAATGAACGTCCTTGCCATCAACCTCCTTGCAAAACCCTAAACACACAAAGAAGAGGAAACAAGCAAAAAATGCAAAATATTTTTGGTATTTTGGTTAGAGGTTAGTAAACATAAATAAACATAAAGCAAGTAGAAAACACAAGTGCGCTGAGAGAACCAAAAAGTATGGTCTTGTTTGTGTATGCAAAAAATGAAAATGCCATGTGGGATCTTAGGGGTAAAAATTAGGGTATTACAGCTGCCCCTATTTAAGATTCTTCTATCCGGAGATATGAAGATTGACATCTTTGTCTCGACTAGATAGAAGAGACTTAAATATAACAATAAACCCAATTTTTGGCCCTAAGAGACCACAAAATGATATGATTATGCTAATGGTATGCAAACACAAGACCTTTGTGGGGAGAAAATGCCACAGGAGACAAACAAAAGTACGGGAGCAAAAGAAGAAAAGAGACTCCACAAGGGAAAACAAAAGAGCAAGATCCTATTCCGATAAAGGAAAAGGAAACGACTCAACAGGGAAAGAGATACCAACTGCCAGTTACTGGGCGAATATAGTCGATCCAAAGAGAACAGGTAAAATGCTTCTACTTGTTACTGAGTAGAAAATAAGCGTAATAAACCAAAAGGGGTGAGAAATATTACCGACTATCGGTCAATAGATAGCACAATAAGGGCAATATACTCAAAAGGTGAAGAAACATTACCGGGTACCCAGTACTAGGTAGAAAAATTTGGGTAATGAACTCACAAGGAAAGATTACCGACTACCGATTACTGGGTAGAAAAATATGTCAATAACTGACCAAAAAGGATGAGCAAAATACTCAAAAGGGTGAAGAAACATTACCGGATACCCAGTACTAGGTAGAAAATTTTGGGTAATGAACTCACAAGGAAAGATTACCGACTACCGATTACTGGGTAGAAATATATGTCGATAACTGACCAAAAGGAGGAGACAAATGCTACCTACTACCTATCACTCGGCAGAAAATAAAGGCAACAAGCTCGGGAGGAAGGATTATCTTTTACCGGTCAAATGGGTAAAGCATAACCAACCAAAAGGAGTGAGAAATATTACCAGTAAATAGAGGTAATATACTCGAAAGGTGAAGAAACATTACCGGATACCCAGTACTAGGTAGAAAAATTTAGGTAATGAACTCACAAGGAATACCTGCTACCAATCAATAGATAACTTAAATCCCACAACAAACTTCTCAAATAAAGAGACAACCATTTGTTGGGGTGAGTTTTATCTTGTTGGAGACATACAAGTTGCTCAAATAAAGAGACTGTCACATGAAGTTGCCCAAGCAATCACCAAGAGAGTGTTATCAAAACACCGTTGGAGAAAATCAAATCTTCATCTTCTGATGGGAATCAATAACAGATTCCTTCCGAGGAAAGTAAATCCTCAAAAATACCTTCTCATCATCCAGGTTTCACAGCCCAGGGAAATCCAAAATAACCGCTGCAAGAGACCAAAGTTCAATCCAGGAACAAACTGGAGAGAAACGGTCAAACAAGACTCGGCCCAATGAGGAAATAACTCAACTGGGGAATAATTCCATCTAGATAAAAGCTGGGGAGGAAAGCTAAACAAACATCTTCCACGAGGCATAAACTCAGTGGGGAATTAGAAAGGATAGGTATTTTCTGCTTAAGAGTCGACACTCTAATGGAGAGAGGACACACGCACTCCGCAGGGATAACAACACCAGGAAAAGGGAAACACCAACAAAAAATGCAGGATGCACAATGCAACAAAAACATGCTATGCTCAACCAGAATGAATGCGCATGCAATGCATATGAGTATGAATATGCTGACAAAACAGACAACAAAGGCAAACAGAGGGTGAACAAAACATCCCAACACCACTAAAATACTCTACTAATCTTCGCAAGTTAGAGATATCATCGGAGATCATGCTGGGGATCAGCAACAGAAACCCTGCAAGAGATACACAAGAGCCATCAAAGGAAAATAAATCCTACTACAAGGCTCAAACCTCGCTGAGGAAATGGAGATACCGCTTGGGGAGGAGACCCCAAAGATCAATCTTCAACCATCAATAATTCAACAATATGAACTCCGCTTTGAGGAAAAAAAACTGTTGGAGAAAACAAAGCAACACAAATTTTCCAACTCTGTCTGGGGAATAAGAAGTTAACATCATAGCAAAACGTCCAACTGTGGGGGATTTTAAATCAACACCCAATCACAAGGTGAGACAAAACCCGACAGGTGACTGCTATGTCAACACTTCTTAGAAGTAAGCAACATTGTTCTCTACTTGTGGAATAATCCAAAGTAAATATGTATAACCTCTGCTAGGAATCATTAAAGACAAGTCTCCGCATGGGCAATAACATCAAGGAGAGGTGGTCCTCGAACTACTCAACTGTCTGATCATAACCTGGCTGGATGAAGGAAACATACTCATCTGGAGAAGATTTTAAATCAAGACTTAGCTGGGAAAAACCGAATAATATCCATCTGGTTATCCATAGGAACAAAACTCTGCTAAGGGAATATCAGTAAACCCTACTAGAGAAACCTCGATATAGCTCAAATGGGGAAACATCAACACAACTCTACTGAGGAGAATAAGAATCTGATGAAGGTCATATCCTATCTTAAATGCGTATCCTCTGCACATGATCAACAAGGATGATACTCTGGGTATTAACAACCTTGAGAGAAAAACTTGGAATTGTGGGGATAATTAAGAAGTTAACATCATAAAGTCAACCTGCAGGGGATTTTAAAGCTCAACACAGGGTGAGAGAAAACCCAACAGTTGACTGCTATATCAACACTTCTTAGAAAGGAAATGTGATTCAGATTGGCCATAAGAGAAACAAACCATAACGGAGGAGGTAGAAATCTGCCAGGGATTCCTCATCATGTTTTATCACAGAACATGATGGGATCCAACAATCACATTCACGCTTAAATATGCATGATCATAAATAGGTTAGGGAAGGAGAACCATGTTCAAATTGAAGAAATCTGAATCAATACTTTGCAGGGGGGAATCCAAGTTAAAAATGCTTGAACTAGTGCCCAACTGAGAAATGCATCAATAAGACCAAACTTTGCTTGAGAGATTGTCAACAGACTCTATCGAGGAGAACATCAACAAGGACAAACCCTAATTAGGAGAATGTCGAGTTCATAAGGACTTGAGATAATCTGTCCCAGATCTTCAAACTCTGAGAGATTCGTTGAATCTCGACGTAACTTCCCCAGATTAACTGTAGTCGGCATATTCTTTTACTGATGGAGTATTCAAGCTTTGCCCCTGCGAAAGCATCAACTGGGAAAACAAACTTGCTCAAGCTCAACGAAGTCTTCAAGAAACATGCCCCTGGATATGATCATTCCTTGAAATAATTTTCCAATTACTCATCAGATTTTCAGGCTTCAAAAGATTATGTTCATCACTGATACGCATATGTAAGCTTCCATGATGTCAAATAATGTATGTAAGCAGAAAAATGCTTAATTCTGATAATGATAATTCTAATGCAATTACATATGTTTATCTTGAAGTTTTTTTTTTTACTGAAAACATGTCGCAAAAAACTTGTGAACGAATCACTAGTTAAGATGTGACATTGATTTTTGAATGCACATGCAATACCAACAAAAGTCTTTTAGCACAACTCATGGGAGTCAGGAACGCTATCTCGTTAAAGTATGCTTTCAAAATAAACCCTGCTTCAATTAGGTCTTTCGAGGGTTATAGTGTGGTCTAGTTCACGGTTTTCAGAAAAAAGGATATTTAGGCTCAAAGTTTATCTGCACCCACCCATTCTCCGTGATGTTCTTCAATCCTATATTCAGCTAATTTGACACAACTGTTCATCCCTCAAAGGATTTTGATGGTTGGCGAACTGATAAAAATGATGGTTTAAGAGCCAATAAGGCTTTTCAAGGAATAACAGTCACCCCCCCTTTTTTTCTTTTGTAGTCACATAGATTTGTTCAGGATTTTTCATTGTAATCCCTTCTTTTCGCTTTTCGCGTTTTTTTTCTTTCTAATTTTTGCCTGGACCAATTCTTTTGAATTTTTGATGTCCAACGGGATGCCCTAACTTTTGCCTAAGTCACTTGTTTTCAAGTTGTACGACTTAGCGGGCTTTTTATTTTTCTTTTGAACAAATCACGTGACATTGATTATCTGACTTGTTAAAAGGGTTGTGATTGTCTCTTTCTTTTGGATAACCATAATGGTTGGTCCTTAAATACACACTCCTTTTGGAAATTTGAACACTTGGTCAATTTAACTGAAGACTACCCTGCCCCAGGTTAAAATGTGAGGTTTTTTCCATTTAGAAAGGAAACTCCTACTTCGAGGCTCAAAAGGGTTAACAAGGGATTATCTTCCTTATATCTCCGGTGTTTGGGAATTTGAAACAATGCCTTACATCATCAGCAGGGTCTTATTCAAAAGCATATAACCAGAAATTTTGCGTTTTCACCTCATCATCCTCCCTCCAAGAGTTCAAACAAGAAGTTGGTATTGCAAATGCAGGAAAACAATTTATGAGCGAATGCGAATGGATTTCTTCAAGACAAACATACTCATTGTATTATGGTTAATATTCAAAATCAAACAAGTTTCTACAAGCAAACAAAGCATTAACAAACATGAGAGATTACAAATAAAATTGTAGTAAGTGAACTAATGATCTGAGGAGAATAGCTCAATCTAAGCTTGAAAGAACATCCTCAACTTTCTTTGGAGAAACAGAAGCAAATGCACGACCGCTACAGGTCACTCCACTAACACTGGCAATATGAATTTCCTCGAGTTTTAGATTTTATCAACATAAAGGCGCTCCATTCAAGAATGGGCTTCTTCCTTCGAAAGTCAACACCTCATCGTCAATCATCTTTTGGACCATTTCTTGGAAAACCTTGCACTCCTCAATCGGATGGCACATTACCCCATCATGAAACTCACAACTGATATTTGGATTGTACCAATGAGGGCGAGACTTCATGACTCTGGTTTTTCTGGGTGTCACTACCGAGTTTCGGGAAAAATAAGACCATAATTGACTGTAAGTCATTGGGATTGAATCAAATTGGCGAGTCTCTCCTTTTGGTTCATTCAAGACTGGATTTTGCAGAGTCTGAGAAGAATTCTGAATTGCATCAACCTCAACATTCTCTCCCACTTGGTAATCACTAACAAAATTTTCTCCACTAGCTTGGCCATTCGAACCATCTTGGATTTTGGAAAGTTCTTTCTCAAAGAGTGGCGGATGAACTTGAGATTCTTTGAAATGATTCGGAGTTGCAGCATGCATCTCAACTACAGCGACATTACCATGTTCAGGCAGCATATTGACTTGGACGTTTGTGCCTTTGAGAAACAAAATTCCTTTTCGCACTAGTCTTTGCACTTCATGTTTCAAAGGAAAACAATCTTCAAGACCATGCCCTGGTGCACCCTGATGGAAAGCACAACGAGTCTCTGGTTTATACCACCATGGAATATCTTTTGGAACAGCAGGAGGAGACCTGGTCTTCACAAGATTCTTCTGTATCAAGACAGGAAATAATTCTGCATACGACATCGGAATCGGATTAAATTGCATTTGCTTTTGAACACAACTTTGCTGATCAATCTTTTGTTGTGTTTGTTGTTGCTTACTTTTGTTACGAGATCTTCTACGCTTTCCTTGCAAAATAGCGTTAGCAACATATTCTTTCTCTTTGGAAAAAACCATTTCCATACTCCTTAGAATTGCTAGAAGAACTATTTCTTTTGGTCAACCATCCTTTCTGGACACCTTCTTTGAGACACATCTCGGTAACATGACTGGAAGCGCTAATGGGAGCCACAGAAATGAGTGTTGAAATGATTTCAGAAATCACAGTCTTTTGTAGTGGAGTCTGAGAAATATGAGGAGAATGTTGATTCTGAGCAACAACCAGAGTTTCAACCAAAGTAGAGATCTTTTCCATACCATCCCTCAAAGTAGCCAATTCCTCGCGAAGCTCGCGGTTCTCTTGTTGCAACTGATCCATCTTTAGCTCGAGTATTGTAGTGATGCGACAACTTGTCTGAACAAAGACCAAGAACGGGAAGTAAATAAGACACCCGGGAAAGGCAAGATACAATGCGGAATGATGCTTGATGTGCAAATGCAAATGCAAGTTTTCAAGGAACTATAAAGCAGTTTGCAAACATTACATTAAGATAACACACTGGATATACCAAAAATCTAATTTCATTAATATTGAAAGAATTACAGCTTTGAAGTACAGTTTCATCAATCTTATAACACAAGAGAAAATGAAATCTAGTTCTAAGGAATCGTGTCTGAAAATGACCCAACTCTGAGCTGATACTTCTTGTGAAGCCTCTTGATTTATCTTACATAGCTTATCTTCATGGTGTCTTTCTCTTTCATGAGTCGATTCACAATACCCTTCCAAGAACCGGAGGTAGGAAGATGAGCAGATGATGATATGCTAGAGGAAAATAAATCCTCTGGATCCCTTGATCTCTTCATGACACGTCGCTCAATAAACTCTATGAAGACTTACACACCCATAAGATAGGCATACTCCTCTAAAGTTGGCAATAGTTAATAATCTGGGAAAATAAATCAACGATGCAACAGATCGTAGAACTGGACCAAGGTATTAAGAATCCCCTCTTCAACATCAGTCCTTAGAATAATCAACAGTTTCCTAAACAACATTTGAAATCTACAGGACTAGATACCAAAGATCCAAGCTTTCTCAACTCTTATAAGTCAAAACTCGTGAAAATGTACTTCTTAGTGTTACTTCTTTCAATATCCATGATTCTAAAAAAAAATTGTGATATTTGCAAAAAGAAATCTCTGAGTTCCTTAAAAACCAACTGAAACACAATGCTCATGAATGCATGAGTGCAAGATGCAACACCCACAAACAAGACATACAAAGCACACAGGTTCAAAGGTTCGGCACGAGCATGGAGCCAAAGGTAAGAACCAACCAACCCATAATGGTATGTACTATGGTTATATCATCACCTGTAGCACAAGGTTCTAAAAAGTTCCCAGAGTCATAATTCCATCTTTTGGATATTATCGGCTTAAACGACTACTCGTCGGCCAACAATATTCTCAAGAGAAACTCGTCTGAGTGTGGTATCGCGTAACGACTAATTCAAGCCTACACCTGAACAGCCACCGCACCACGTCCTAATAAGGCCAAGAAGGGTTAAAGGGTTCTAAGGTCCTCAGCTTCTCAGGCTCCCAGTCGGAAAAAGTAATATCAATTACGACTACTCGTAAGATATCAGTAATTTCCAAAGGGGCCTCCACCGAGCGGGGGATCTCAAGTCAACTTAGTAAGGACTACTCCACGTAAGCCAACAAGACTATACCACCCTCCTATCATAAGTGCACTCAAATCCGGGTATATGACTTATCTCACCACACAGATTACCAGGCACCAAAACAGAACAATCAATAACAAACAAGTCAAACAAAAAACGATAAATAAATCAAAGTAGGCGAAACCCACTAGGAACCGTTGGAGTCCCCAGCAGAGTCGCCACTTTTCTGTAGCGGTAAAAATCGTGAGTGTAAGTTATTGATTAACTTAACTCAAAGAAAACAAGAGTCGCCACCGCACTTTTATTTTATCCCAAAAAGGAAAGGAAAAAGAGCGAACAAAACCAAAGAGTTCTAAAGTAAGAACAAGAGACAGAGATCGAGGTAAGGGGGTTGGTTACGCAATGGGAAGGTGTTAGCACCCAAAACGTCTATAGTACTCTATAGGAGCCCTTTGAAATATTTACGTTTATTTGGTTTGAAAATGGTTTGTTTGAAAAGAGATTGGGGAGACGAGAAGAGAATTATTTTTTTAGATTTTTGTGTTTGGAGAGACTTATCGCCTCATGCCTACGTACCCACAAAGTGCAATATGGGATCAAAACCCCGTAGTTCGTGGTACAAATGACAAAAATTTGTTGGTTTTGATTAATTTTAGATGTAAAGACAAGTCGTCATTTCAAGGAGAAAACTGCGACTATCCACCCACGAGTATTAAGACAACATCTGCGTCACATAAAGATGGAGGATTTGCTTTGATTATCAACAAGACTATCACTCAACATCAACGTGGAAAATGTCAAAGTCTTAATAATATGGGGAATAGGAGATTTACATCTCAACTATAGAAATGAATCATGTCTAAACTTTATGAAAAGTTTTAAAGTGAAAAAATGCATAAAGGCACAAAAAGAGTTGATGAGTTTTTGTATTTTTTATGTCTTTTGAAATTGGTCAAAGCATGATTAACATTGATTGACTTTTATTAAGAAAAAAACAAAGTTTAAAAATCACTTGACGAAAGTCAAGGTTTTATTGTGAAAGCGGTTTTGAAGTTTGAAACCGAGAAGGTTTTGAAAGAGGGAGAAAGTTTTGAAAATTTAAGAAGGGGAGGAGATGAAGTGACTATCCTAAAAACCAAAATAAGAGCTAGAGGTAAGAAAGATCTAACCGACTTGTAGCACACTCCAAAGCAAGCAAAAAGAATTCCATCCGATTTAAAGCATAAGCTAATGAGCGAGCCAAATAAAGGCTAAGATCCACAATACTCCAAGCATAGGAATGAGAGTCCTAATTCTAAGTCCAAAGGTCCATGAAGTCCAAGGTCTAAGAGTAGTCCAAGAGCATAACCACAAAGTTAACAACACCAAGTTTTTTAGAGATTTTTTATCCTTTATTAGTGTTTTGAACAAGATATGGTCCAAGTGGACAAAAGAGAAATGACATAAACATAAACAAAGATATGATATGAAATGATAATATGGAAGCATAAAAGTAAGAAATAAGGAGTAAGAAAAGAATATAAACAAAATTAAACAAAGATAATGTTAATGAATTAGTAATTAGTGGTTAGAACATATGATCAATGATGATTAATTCTCGCACTTAGACCAAGGTTAATGAAAACTCATTAGAGGATTGATAGAATCAAAGCCTCCTAACAATGATTTTCATAGGTATTTGACTTAAGACAAGCAACTAAACATACTTGGACTTTTAAACATAAGTTTGAGCCACGAATGATCATTTTCCGATTAAGGGACACTTTAGCGCTATGTTAAGCAATCGTAATCGGGTTTATGTAGAAACCACGACTATCTGAGGTCGGTCAATAAAATGTTAGTGTTAATACATGTTAGAGAAGTGATATGTAAATCACTCTCCTAAAACATGCCACACAAAAAGAAAAGAGGTAGTGATCTCATCATAATCAAGATTTTTTAATCAATTAATCAAAGGTAATCTATCACTATTCCAAAGTAAGGAGAATTATCTCAATGATTATTCGTCCATAGTTTTGAAATAATGAAGATTAAACAACTTTGATAATCAACAATCTATGATCCGTAGATTTCATCGATCAAAAGAAAAATAAAAAGAATGAGAACTAAAAATGAAAGAAACCACAATTTGGATCTTAAATCGATTAAATCATCATCAATATCAATCACCTCTCTTGGTGGATAAAATCAACACCCAAAGTCCATTGATATTGATGAAATCTTATCAAAAATTTAAAATCCAAAACAACCAACAATTAATCCAAATAAAAATATTTTTAAATGATTTTTTTAAGAACTTTTTTTTTAAAGAATATTATTAATAAAACTAGTAAAAAAAAGAAAAAGAAAAAGTGGAAAGCTCCACGTACAAATCAAAAAAAGAGAAATTAAAAAAAAGAAAAGAAAATTGAAATAAAAATAAATGAAAAGGAAAGAAAAGAGAAAGAAAAAAAAACAGAATACAACTTCTTCTTCAAGTTCTCACGACACTGTTTACCATGGCCATGGATACTACTTCGAAGCTTGTTCAAATCAAAGCGGCGGGACGTAAAACCAACACGGTTGTGATCGGAATCCAACATACATCTCAAATGTGTTATCAATTTTGAGTAATGGTGCTTGGATCAACCGAATCGAAACCGCAAAGTCTCGATATAAAACTCCAAATTACCTTTAATTCAAGGTGAGCAACGCTTCGATTCTTCTTCTTTTTCTTCCTTCCAAAGAACAGTTGTTGATTTGCGTTGAAACTTGTTGATGGTGAATTTGAATTTTGGAATTCAAACTTGAAAATGAATTTTGGAGTGAATATTTAGAGTAAATTTTGCAGAACTTTCTTGGCTTGAAAAGCTTGAAGAAATGAATGAGGTATGTGTGGTATTTATAGATTGAGAGTGAGTGAAAAGTTTTTCCGTTTTGTGTTTTTTCATTGCGTTTTTGGTTGTTGCAAGTTATGCATGACCTGCTGAAAATTCATGTCGTTTTTACTCTTTTATCTTTTGCAGCTCACTCACGTGACATGGATTAGCTGCTTTTGATTTTAATTCAGTTTTAAATACATGACGTGGATTATTTTTAACATGTGACTTGAAGGTACAAGTGTACAACCATCTTGGAAATACGGCCCAGTGCAAGCCGTCCCCATTTGACCAGAACAAGTCACTCAGAAGCTTGAAATCTTCCTTTATTACAACAGAAAGCACGAGATGAACCTCCAGCCAACAAAACTAAAAGGAACCCATCAAAAGAAGCCCGCATTACTTCAATAATTACTCGTGTTCTAACTTTATCATGTACTGTTGATGATATGATCTCTAAGTATTGCTCAAGCTCGTGAAGAAAAGGTTCAATCCTGGATGATGAAACTTCTCCAACATATAGGCTGTCCCAAAGAACGTGACAAAGATCTTAGAAAATAGCTTTGTATGCTATACACTCGCAGAGTTGACAAATACCTTCCACTGCAGCAACTGCAGAAAACTTGAAGCTCGCCCCGTTTGCTATATTATCCTCATTGACGGTATTAGAGCTGCTAAGATTGGCAACTATCCTATTTTCCAGGACCCCTAATTCCATGCGAATACGCTGCATAGTATTAATGCAAACACACAGGTGGGGTATATCGAACGAGCTATGTTCACTCGTGGTTCTAACAAGGGCTTTCCTCCTATGAGTCATTTGTGGCTTTTCTTTTTTTTTTACGGAATACACCGTGATATTTTCCTTTTGTGGAACACCTGGTCAAATCAGGCAAAGATGGCATGAACGTATTACGGTTCCCACAGCCAGATTTTGCTTTCAAAATGTATTGTTGGATAGATTTGTCAAGACCAGATATCAATTCAGGAAGTAAAGTTGCGTGCATGGATATAGGCAACAGGAAGAAAGCTTCCACAGTGTCATCTATGAAACGTAGAACTTGAACTGCAGAAGGCGCAAAGCCTTCTTTATTTTCCTGTGGATTCCATGCCTCTTGATGCATAATTCTGTTAACCAATTCCACCAGTCTATCCACTCTGATATTTATCCATGACTTAACAAGAGTACCAATTATAGCTCAGCCTCATAAGGTTGGATCTCCATTATAATGGATTTCCCACCATCTTTACTATCAACAGAATCTTCCACTGTTATCTGCACCAGCTCTTTCTCCAACTTGTCGGCAGCCATCAATACTTCTATAGCATCAGGTGTCAACTCGGTGATACCTTTAACGTATTTCTTCAACTCATTTCCATAACACACATGAAGGGTAGCAACCGCAACACCAGCAGCAAGAGGATGCCATCTCTTTAATTTAGGACTAAATATGTCTTTCTCCACAAAAGCCAGTTCAGTAATGTCTCGTGCGAGGACAGAAAGAACTGGAAAAGGTTTGTTCTGTTTTCTAGATGGATGCTTTCTGGGGTCAACTTTCTCCATTTTCTGAATGAAAACAGCATGCAATGATGATCTAATATAATTTCCAACTCTGGTGCAGGCTACATCGGCAGGGTTCTTCTTCCGATTATACTCATTAGAGATATCTTCTGCCAGTATCTTTGCTGATAGAGCAGCAAGAGATACAACACTTTCCATGGATTCAATATTACCACTATGGAAAGTATCGTGGTAGGCAAGGAGCCTTTTGGTGATAATAACTGATATGAACCCAACTTAATGTCAAAAACCTTTGTTTCCGGATAAAGCTTTATTGAGCAACTGAGATGCTCACATGATAACTCTGCAACAGGCTCTTTTGCAGTATAAGTTCAATATCAAGTTCACGATCTAGATCTTCAATCTCTCTTGTCATCATCACTAAGCGTTTGAGATTGTTTGTAGGCTGGTCGAGAAGAAAACGCCGGCAAGGCAATATTACCAGCTCCATGTAAATGCGAGGAAGAAGATCTTGCACAACACCAATTTTGCTGAACCAGTTATAGCAAGTTTCTTTAGCAACGACGCAGATATCACTGGCTTCAAAGTTTTCTGCCAAGTTGTAGAGTAAAGCTCTGTCTTCAGTAAATTCTGCTTTCTGTTTTATGCGTTTCCAAACCAAGAAGATACTCGAACATGTTTTGCAATGCTTAAATCTTAAGTCGGGCATTAACATGAGAAGACAGTGTTTCCTCCAGTATCTTTCTAATGTCATGTTCTAACATAAATTCAGCCATTGCAATTAGAACATATCCTAGTGCCTGCAATGATCTAACCTTAAGAGAATAATCATCCACGACAAGATACTTCATAAACAAGCTTAGGCTCCTTCTGACATCAACAAGTTTATTACCAGAGCTTGCTAGCAAACAGTTGCCATAACAAATAAGCAAACCGATATAGAAGAGAGATCTCCCAACTTGTTGTTTGTTTATAATTGCCTGGATATCCAAACATTTGAAGAAGACCTGGATAAGATGCTCAACTACATCTGCCCCCTTTCCAGCAATCTTACTCATACTGCAGAGGCATTTGATATAAGCAGGGACAAACAGCAATGGCAACACATCATCAATTATAAATGTTATACTCTTAAGTAACTGTGCAGCAATGTTATTCATGCTATTGTCAACCTGAGTATTCAGATATGGCTGCAAAGTAATGACATAAGATGGCGTGTCATCAGAAATACTTCTGACATAAGGAAAAGAGAGCACTGTTGACACACATACGTCTGGGTCAATTGGAAAGTTTTGCTGACTTCTGGTCCATTCTTCAAATGCTTCTGAATTTACCTCTAGATTCTGAGGGCACGAGCCAATCATGGACTCAATTTGTTTCATCACATTGTATATTGCCAAATCAATCTCACTGAGTATTGCACCGTAAGAATAACACAGTAGTGCAAGAAGTTCTTTTTTTGTTGATGGCAAGGCTTCATGTATTGCACGTAGCATGAACTTGCTCACGTGGACTTGATTGTTTTGCAAATTATGTTGACTTAATTAAATCTGACCCAAAATCCACACATGAGCTTTCTTCACCAATCTTTGATAAAATGAATGAACAAATCTTGGACCACTGAATATCTTACAACTAAAGAACATGTCATTTGAATCCATTTGAACTTTTCATAACTTTCTAAATCTCATAAATCACTTCTTGATAGCCTGATGAATTCTAGCACAAGACAACATGGCCTTGAACAATCACATTTTCTGAGAAAATAACCCACCACCACGGGTAACTTATAGTTGAAGCGAACTCTTGATAGTTTGACCAAGATGAGGTCAAACTTCCATCTGATTTAGACTTGAATGAACGTCCTTGCCATCAACCTCCTTGCAAAACCCTAAACACACAAAGAAGAGGAAACAAGCAAAAAATGCAAAATATTTTTGGTATTTTGGTTAGAGGTTAGTAAACATAAATAAACATAAAGCAAGTAGAAAACACAAGTGCGCTGAGAGAACCAAAAAGTATGGTCTTGTTTGTGTA
Source organism: Lathyrus sativus (assembly GCA_963859935.3). Taxonomy (NCBI): domain Eukaryota; kingdom Viridiplantae; phylum Streptophyta; class Magnoliopsida; order Fabales; family Fabaceae; genus Lathyrus; species Lathyrus sativus. The sequence continues at coordinate 406,898,949 of OZ012737.1, forward strand.
TGCAAAAAATGAAAATGCCATGTGGGATCTTAGGGGTAAAAATTAGGGTATTACAGTATCCATCAAATTCAAAATTAAACTTTGCAAAATTGGTGCAATTTAAACAGAAAAGTTGACATATAAAATATATTAGTTATAACCATTGATACGTGCTCAAATTAACCGGTTATTTAAATTATCTATATTTAAATTTGATTATTAAAAATTGGTTAGTATGGTCTTAATTAAATCTATATTTTAGATTTGTTATTAATATGGTTTTAAGCAAATCTATAATTTGGATATCAATATCCGAAATAAATATCAAATTAGTCAAAAAATTTATTAAAAAAATATTTTTTTTTCATTTTGAAATTATTTTTTTTCCAAAAAACATTTTGGCAAATTTAAAAAAAAATTATTTTTCAATAAATAAAAAAAATGATATTTTTAATAAAAACATTTTTCCAAAAATTTAAAAAACAATTTTTTTAACATAAATATTTTTTTGTAAAATTTAAAGAAAAATGTTTTTTAATAAAAAATTCTTAAATAAAATTATTTTTAAAAAATTAAATCAAAATTAATTATAAAATTAATTATTGATATAACCAAATAATAATTAGTTTATAACCATTTTATTAAAATAAAATCGGTTATAATAGTTAGTTTTAATAATCAATTATAATATATTATAAATTAGTTAGTGTTATGAATTGGTTATGAAAATTAATATTAGAGGGAAAAAAAACTAATTATGTGTACAATATTATAAAATGATGTTTATATAACATTTATATGTAAAAATTCATAAGTTAAGTGCATGAAAAGTTTTGAAAAAAGTGAATCGCATATGATCATTCATGATTAAGATTATTTAATGAAGGCCCACTCTTCAATCTATATTTAAAAGCAGCATAAAAGAAACTCAAGATTTTGTATTTTAACTTTGACGATAAACCTATTCTTTTTATAAGGTTAATTAAATATAGTATTCTAAGTATATGTGATTAAAATGAATTGGTCTATATGCCATTGAGTATTCAGTACTTCACCCATATTTTTGTTGGATATTTTTGGTTGTTGGAAATATGTAACAACACTTAAATAAAGAAGGTGTTGATAAATATTGCATTTGAAAATTTAAAGCGTGTGAATTTTATACTAAATTTTAGGTTCAATTCGTCCTTACCAATTATTATATTTTGGATGTGTTGCGGTGGAAATAAGATATCAAACTATTAATGAGTTTGAATCGCAATTCAATTCACAACCGCTCTTTGATTTATCCGAAGGAAAAGGTCAAAAGAGGGAAAACCTATTTTGCATCGTAAACACAATGCGGGGAAAGATCTAGGGTTCGGGGGTTGGTTAAATTTAGGGAAGGTATTAGCACCCTAAACTTCCGTAGTACTCTACGGGAACCTTTTGTTCAGATGTTTACTATTTTTGCTTTATTTATTTGCTTGAGGTATATGTACAAAGGGATTAAAAGTGAGAAAATAAACCTAAGGGGTTAATTCTAAGTTTACTCGGCAAGACATCGCGTCTTGTGCCTACGTATCCTTACGGGAGTGGAATCAGAGTAATCGTAGTTCCCCTCAAAAGGGAGGTTAGAGACTTCTTGACTGTGGTCAAGGTCTCAAGGGGAATAAACATGTCTTAAGGGACACGCTTACGTGGAGTGTTAAACTCCGATCTCTACGTTATGAATTGTTAAATTGTAATTAGGGTTAAATTAGGGATTCCACGGCGGGAAACCCTAAAATGAGCGCGGCGGCTCTTTGACCTAATGCTAGGGGTAACATTGTAATTTTGCCTGCGGCGAGGCATTTGTGAAAATTAGGGTTTGTAGTTTGTAGTTTTGAGGATTTGAAATTGAATGTGTGAAGTTTTACGGACTATTGGCGCGGCGGCCAAACAGTTAGACCTAACCTTCGGATGTGTGCAATGTGACAAAAATAATGGTAAACGCGTGAGATAATTGAATCATGCAAACAGAGAGATAATGTCATAATTTAAACCATGCAAGCAGAAATTTAAAGGCAGAATTTAAAGAACGATTGTTAAGTTCGCGAGGTTACATGAGAGGAGCAGATACAATATGATAATGAAATTTGAATTGAACAATAATAAAATAAAATAAATAACGGTTCTAGTTATTATTTTAAAAAAAGATTTTAGTTATTATTTTAAATTTATCTAAAAAAAAGTTTTTCTTAAAAATAATAGGTTTTCATATTAATTTGGAAAAGATGTTAATGTTATTTATTTTAAAAAATAGATTTTTATATTATAACAAGTTTTAATAAATTAATGATAACAATAATAATAATAATGGTAATAATAATGATAATAATGATAATAATAATAATAAATAATGATAATAATAATACTAATAATAATAATAATAATAATAATAATAATAATAATAATAATAATAATAAAGCAATAATGAATTTTAAATGTGCCAAATAACCCAACAATGTTGCTAACGCAGAAATGCGCTCATCGCAACCAGATCTAAATCGGACGAAACAAAATTTATCGCAAAGAAAAAGAAATTAAGCAAAAAATAGTATTATTGCTCACAAAAATGCGATCATCGCAACCAGATCGAACTAACACAAATGTCACGCGTCATGCACACAAATGTGCAAACATCGTATCGACATAATTCGATCAAAAATTAATCTTATATATATAAACTCTAACAATTTAAAAATTATATATATATAAACGTAACAGTAATAGATAAAGAAAAAGAAATAACGGTAATAGATGAAGAAAAAGAAATAACGGTAAAAGATGAAGAAAAAGAAATAACGGTAAAAGATGAAGAAAAAAGAAACAACAGTAATAGATGAAGGAAAAGAAATAACGGTAAACAATGAAGAAAAAGAAACAATAGTAATGGATGAAGAAGAAAACTAAATAACGGCAAACGGCACTCACTCCTCTTAGGTTTTTTTCATTCTCCTCCCTTTTTTCCAACAAGGCAACACATGTATATATAGGGAACAAATTAGGGTTAACACCAAATTGTCAATAATGTCCCTAAAGCCCATTTTAAAGCCCAAACTAAATAATTAGTTAAGAAAAAATAAAATTTAAATAATTTAAAATAATTAAAATAAACTTAAAATAAAAACTAATAATCCTATTGATTCCTAAAATCAAAAATATTATAAAAAGAACAAAATTTTTTTCAATATTTTTTATTTTATGATTTTTTGGATATTTTTATGAATAATTTAGAAAAAAGTGAAAAAATTAATATTTTAAAAAATGATTTAATTAAAATACGAAAATAATAATTAAATAATAATAAAAAACTATTTTTGTTATTTTTTTAATGAAAGATAGAAAAATTTAGAGTAAAAATAATAAAAAACAAAAAAAGTGACAAAGGTGAGATTCGAACTCTCAACCTCACACACTCATAACTCCTTACACATGTCCTCCTGCCAATTGTGCCATTTTTACTTTTTAGAAAAAAAAATGCATGCCATATGATATTTACCTGCAAAAAGTCAAACGACTACACAAATTTGTTAGTAATTGATTAAATGCAATAAAAATGCAATGAAATGCGACGACAAATCTTAGGGCAAAATTTGGGGTATTACAGTTGCCCCTATTTAAATAACTTCACCGGGTGATTCGAGTGGCGGAGACTCGAGGAATCATGGTGGAGGGATTTAAATATAGATAACCGAAAATTTTGCCCTTATATGTGGCGATATGCAATGTTATGGACCAAACAAGACTAATGCAGACAATGCCATGAATATGATATGATGTGTATGCTGGAATGATGAGTGCGAAAATGCTGACGAATACGACGACACAGGGACAGACGCTACGAGAAGAACACACTGGGGAAAACGACGCGCTGGGACACAATACAACACTGGGGAATTCTAAAATGATGGTCAGCTGGTGCGAACACGACCAATTGTCTTTTTTAGAAAAGGAACGAGATTCTCAAATGGAGATGGTACCTATGAGACGGCCTCCACTGGGGAATCTAAAAGTAAAACTGGATCAAGTACGATTGCAAGATCGATTACAGAATGCTGGAGCATTGAGCAAAGAATAACATCCAAGCTTCTGTAAACTATCTCTCGTGACAGGATCAAACGGACTTTTCGGGAATCCGTAGCAAATATACAGGGTAAAAAAGAACCGGCTGTATGCCAAAATAAATGGACTTTTAGAATAAGATCCTTAAATGGAGATGGCACCTATGAGATGACCTCCACTTGGGAATTAATAATAAAATTGGATCTACACGGCTGCAAGATCGATCACAGAATGCTGGAGCATTGAGCAAAGAATAACATCCAAGCTTCTATAACCTATCCCTCGTGGTGGGATCGAATGGATTTTCGGAAATCCGTATCAAATATACAGGGTAAAGACCGGCTGCATGCCAAAGTAAATGGACTTTAATGGGAAATGCCCCGATAAGCTTCTCGAGGGAGAACTGTCACTTATCGTTGGAAGGGACTTACATGCCAAAACGGATAAGCACTCAAATAAAGAGGCTGCTGCTTATCTGATAAATAAATCTTCTCGCATTTAAGGTCGGCGCCTGGAATACGATTCTGATTCTTCTCTTACTGAAGGATAAATAAACTTCTTCATGCTTCAAGATCGTGCTCTCCTGAACATGAAAAGGGTAAACTGAACTTCCTCATACTTCAGAATCGTGCTCTCCTGAATATGATTCGGCTCTTTCGGGTAAATGAAATTCTTCATACTTCAGAATCGTGCTCTCCTGAATATGAAAAGGGTGAATTGAACTTCCTCATACTTCAAGATCGTGCTCTCCTGAATATGATTCGGCTCCTTCTTTTACTAAAGGGTAAATGAAATTCTTCATACTTTAAGATCGTGCTCTCCTGAATATGAAAAGGGTAAACTGAACGTCCTCATAATTCAAAATCGTGCTCTCCTGAATATGATTCGGCTCCTTCTTTTACTAAAGGGTAAATGAACTTCTTCATACTTCAAGATCGTGCTCTCCTGAATATGATTCCGCTCCTTCTTTTACTAAAGGGTAAATGAACTTCTTCATACTTCAAGATCGTGCTCTCCTGAATATGATTCTGCTCCTTCTTTTACTAAAGGGTAAATGAACTTCCTCATACTTCAAGATCGTACTCTCTTGAATATGATTCCGCTCCTTCTTTTACTAAAGGATAAACTGAACTTCCTCATACTTCAAGATCGTGCTCTCCTGAATATGATTCCGCTCCAACCTCCCCGTACTTCAAGATCGTGCTCTCCTGAATACGATTTAGTTCAAACCTCCCCATACTTCAAGACAACAGGGAAAATGGAAGCCCAACTACTCAATGGAGATGGCCATTTGCTGCGAGTCATAACGAAGATAGGATTGGCTTTTCAGGCGAGAGATGTCGCTTATTTTGCAAGAGTAGCAATAATAAGCCTCTCATGTAAGAACTGCTTGTAGAGGTGATAAACGATGATGATGAGCCTCTCAGGTGAGAACAGGCGCGTATCGTGTTGTGTAAGGTTGTCATATCGATAGGTTTCTCAGGCGAGAAATGTAGCATACCGATGCTGTAACATGTAGGATTGTAAAGTGTTGTACTGATAGATTTTCCAGGCGTGAACTGGCGTGCATCTGCAAAGGATTGTGATTAATCTTCTTGAGAGATAGTGCAAAATAAATGCACATCCGGGTACAGTGATAAACTTCTCGGGCGAAAACAGTCGCGTATCTGCCATGGTATGGTGAAAATCTTTAGATGGTGCAAAATAAATGCACGTCCGGTTGGGCTCGACGACCGACAAGACTGAGATTCAATCTAGGATCGAGCTAGAAAGAAAACTGGTAGTCAAGACTCCATCGAGGGAATGAACTCGAAGGGTAGATATCTTATCCTGGCAAGGAAAGATAGCTGAAGTAACCGTCATCCACGAGGATCGAGCTCCGTGGGGAAACTGGAAACACTTATGTATTTTATGCTTAGGGCTAACAATCTATTTGGAGAGAATGGACGAACCCAGTTACTCGGCGGTAACAACCAATGATGGAGACACAATGAACCTGTGAATGCTAACGCATATGTTGATGCATATGTTAATGTGAATGTATGTTAATGTCTATGTATGTTAATGTTTATGTATGTTAATGTCTATGTATGTAAATATGCAGGATGTTATGGAATGAGTATGTAATGAGTATGAGTATATGAAGTAGGCATGTGATGCTTATGCCCCTGCGTATGCTGACGAAACTGACTAGACGGGGCGAGAGATGAAATAAACATCTCGACGGAAATACCCTGCATTCTCTGCAACCAATACGTCAATCATGGGCGAGAAGGATCAATGGTAGAACCAATCTGGTTTCAAAATTCTGAATTCTCTGGGGAGAAGGTAATTCACTTGGGTGCACTGTATCACGTCTTCACATGGGGAGAAGAAAACCTGAGGGACACTTTCGAGTTACTCAAGAAAAAGTTGTCAGCTTATAGTCTCTCTAGGGACTGTGATGAGGCAATAGTTTAGGAGCCTGTTGCAACACTGAGATTTACTGGGGAATGAAGGCCGCCGTGAGTAAAATCCATCGGGTGCATGAAGAAAAGTTGTGAAACCACATAGTTTTGATCTTGAAGGATCTTGTAGTAGTCGCCATTTGTTTCCTTTTTAAAAGACACGGCGCCCCAGGATACTTGCGTTGTGAGGTATGGTCATCTCAAGAGGATTTTATAGAGAACATGGAGTCTGGTTGCCCCACTGTTTTCAAACTCTTTGAGAGATTAGTCAGGTCTCGACGTAACTGGCACAAGTTAATCGTGTTACGACGAAATCTTTGAGAAATAGCTCCTTTAAGAACGTCAACCTCGCGTTGGTAGGCGAACTGGGAAACTGCCTGCCCCTGTTTAGCAGGATCTTCAAATTCCACGGGTTATGTCCATATAAATCTCTAAGATATCAAGCAAAGTCGTCACGCCTGAAATGCCTATCCCGAGCTTGTCAATGTACATATATTTGTCTTGAATTTTTGTTTTGAAAAAAGATATCGCGATAACTTGTGACCGAAATCACTAGTCAGGATATAAGTTTTAATTATAATGCCAACATGAATTTTTTCTGAGCATAGCTCGTAGGAGTCAGGAAACGTGATCTTGTCAAGTATGCTTTCAACCGAAGTCCTACTTCAATTAGGTCTTTTAAAGGTTGTATCGTGGCTCGGTTCACGGTTTAAGAAACAAAGGATAAAGGCTCAAAGTTATATTTGTACCCACCCATTCTTCGTGATGTTCTCCAATCCTAATTCAGTTAACCGGATACGAACGCTCATATCTCAAGCGGATTTGCTATGGTCGAGAACTTATCAAGGCTTTGGACATGGCAGTCACTCACCTATTTCTTTTTGGCGTTTCGATCACACGACCTTGTTCTTTATAGGGGTTCTAAAAAAAACTACTGGTTTATTGCTCTTATTCCTTAACTTTTGCCTGGACAACGTCTTTTGATCTGACTTTGGAGTCCAGCGGGATGCCCCAGTTTTGTCTAAGTCTCCTTCATAGGTTTTGACTTAGCGGGCTCTTATTTTTTTGAATATTCTTTTATGCACAAGTCGTGTAAATCTTTCGAAAGGCTCGTGACTGCCCCACTCCTTAGGTAACCGAGGGATAGTCATTGTATTGGACTCCTTAAGATGCTAAGGATAAATTCTCGAAGGTTTGCTCTTCCCTTTTTTAGAGTCTAAGTGCTCGATCGGTTTAACTGAAACCTACCCTGCCCCAGGTTAAGATGAGGGTTCTTAAAAAAAAACTCCTACTTCAAGGCTCAAAGAGGTTAACGAGGGATTATCATCCTTATATCTCCGGTGTTTGGGATTTGAAACAATGCCTTACATCATCAGCTGGTTTCAATCGAAAGCATACGACAAGAAATCTGACGTTTTGGGTTCGTCATCCTCCCCCTAATTCTCCATCAGAACAAGAGATCGGGTAAAGTTGGCATTATGATTTATGAAAACGTTTTTGAATGAGTGAAACGAATGGATTTATTCAAGACAAACATATGCGTTGCATTAATTAATCGAAGATAAACAAGTTCGTGCATACTAAATATGCTTAATCAAAGAGAAATACATATAAATAAACAAATGAACTGTCGGAAGAATCCTTCTAAATGTTTATGAAATCTTGCATTCAAGAGTAACAGTTTCCTTTGGCGGAGCCTCAATAGGATGATCACTGTGAGTCGTCATGGCTTGCCCCAGTTATGCTGGTCACATCTTCAACAGTTTTCAGTCGTTGCTTCAGAATAACTTTCCCAGATTCTTTGTTGATCCCGGTCATATCATCTTGAGGGTTACTGAAATGAAGCGAGCTAGGCCTTCGAATAATTACTGGATTCGGCTGGTTTGCCACAGGAGTAGCATGCCTTGCAGAACCCGAACTCGACAAGTGAGGGACCCTGAGAGGAGTCTCGGTCTTCAGCTGAGCATCGCCAAAAGACAACTTCTTTGCTTCTAGCAAATCTCTGACAACTTTCTTAAGAGCATAGCAATTCTCTAGATTATGGCCGGGCGCACCCTCATGAAATAAACAATGAGCGGTAGCGTTGTAACTTGCAGGTAATGGATTAGGTGGAGGACCCAAAGCACGGGTGGTAATCAGACCCTGTTGTACCAAATGGGGGTATAACTCAGTGAAAGCCATCGGAATTGGAGGACAAGGCTTATACTGACTCTTACGGGGATAAGGAACCTGATCCTGTGATTGCTGGTGAACAGGAGCGTTGGGCACTCGTTGACTGTCGACAGGAACTTGCATGGGCGGATAACCGGAAGGTTGTTGACGGATCGGTGCTTGATATACCGGAGCTGACTGCACAGGCTGGTATGTAGGAAACTGCTGATTGAAAGGAGGTGCAACAGCAGCTACATAGGGTTGTTGGACATATGGATAACCTTGAACATAATTCTGCTGATGTTGCCAAGGTTGAGGGGTAGCTGTTTTGCGGTTCCTCGAACGTGCAGGTCCTTTACCATGGTCGGAGTTAGGAGTTTTGCACTTTGGAGGGGTAGCTCGTCGAACTGGTTGAGCACTAGGAGGCACCAAACCGGATTGAAGACCGTGAGGAGGTACATTCTTGACAGTAACAGCTGGTTGAGGTTCCATAACGGTATTAGTAGTCTCAGAAACAACAGTAGACTGAGCATCCACCTTCACACTAAGAGCTCGTAACATCTCCACAATCTGCCCTACACTTCCTCGAAGATCTTCGAGTTCATGGCTGACACGGTTGATCTCTTGGTTTTGATCTTCCATCCTTTCGAAGGGTCGTATTGATGCAGAGAACTTAGGGTGACAAAACTGGAAGGTGAGAGAACCGAACATGAGAAAACGGAAGACACATGCAATGCAAAAGTATGATGCTAAAATGTGAATGCAAATGAAGATTTCATGGAATTCAGATATTTACGAATATTGCGGAATACCAAGGAAACTTTTAATTTATTGAAGACAAATTACAAATAATATTCTTGCAACCAAAATAGCTAAATAAAAGCCTAGAAAGTCCTAGAGAAGCATCTTCCACAACTTCAGTGAGCAGGCGGAGATCCGGAGGAAAATAAATATTCGTAGAGCCTCCTCTTCTTGTAGGATTGCATCTCATCATTCTTCGACTGAATCTGCTTTTGAAGTTCTTCGTACTCGCTGATCATCACATGGTATTTGTTCTTCCATGATTCTGTTTCGCGTTGTGATCTCTTCAAAGCGATCTTCAAAGTCTCAGCTTCGGTCATGAAATACTGGACAGGTTCTTCCCTTTGAGGTAAAGGATCTTGGCGAGAGTAGGGCATCTTCAACTCAATAGCTCTTCCTCGGACCCATTGAAGGTAGGGTTCCATGGACACACAATTAGGTCTTCCCAAACTTTCTTTGCCTTTCCTATGCAGATGATTCCAAGAAGATAGAATCTGATCTTGAAGCTTTTTGTCGTCTTTGAAAAAGATTTTCTCCACATGAATACCTTTAGGCGGTTCCTTCAAGGGGTATCCCAACTGTCGGCGAGCTAAGACTGGATTGTAGCTAATTCCTCCATTGAAACTGAGCAAAGGCACATTGTTGAAGTTTCCACAACTATCAATGATCGATACCCCATCGTACACGCGATTATACCAATCAATATCAGAGTGAGTTAAAGCCATAATTTTTTGCGACCAACGTTCTTGATTAGGTCTCCAGAACGGACCGGACTTGGGTAAGTGAGAAATAAACCACTTGTATAGTAATGGCACACAACATGTAATCATTCCTCCACCATGAAAGTTTCGGAGATGTACTGAATGATAAGTATTACCCAATAGCGTTGGAACTGGATTTCTTCTCATGAAGGTCTTGATTGCATTAAGGTCCACAAACCCCTCAAAACTAGGAAAAAGCAGCAACCCATAAATAAGCAAGGCAAATATTGTCTCAAAGGCAAACATGTCTTTATGATCGGCATAAAATTGGGCCTTCTTAATTAGGAAGTCCCTGAGAAAACCGGAGGTCCCCCCTTTGGTGATCATATTGTTTTTGACATCGGATATCTCGTTCTTTAGGGTCTTCCTCCAAGAAAGGGAATGGAGACTTATCCAAGATAGGCAATCCCACCAACTGAGAGTACTCTTCTAAGGTAGGTAAAAGCTGATAATCTGGAAAGGTGAAGCAGTGATAATCCGGATCATAAAACTGTAGCAAAGTCGCAAGAAGTCCTTCGTTTACTTGAATCTTCAACAAAGACAATAGTCTTCCATATTTGTTTTGGAACTTTTCTTGATCTTGAACCAAATCTCTTAGCTTCTCTAGGACTTCCAAATTAAAACCCTTAAAAGTAAATTTCAAAGTATGCTTCCTAGAGTGATCCATGGTATCCTGTAATGTTCATAAATAGAGTTTGAATTCCATGAAATCTTAATGCGATATGATGTTTTATGAATGCAATGCATGAAAACACACAAAGTCCTAGGTTAAAGGAACGTGAGCGGAGTTAAGGTCTACCCATCCCAAAAGGAGTGTAATATAGGTTAGTTGTACCTGCAGAACAAGGTTCTAAAAAGTGCCCAAAGTCATCAGCCCATCTTTCGGATATTATCAACTTTCCGATTGACTCGGGGGTTAATAATATTCTCAAGAGAACCTCTTTTGAGTGTAGTATCGCGTAGCAACCATTGTAGGACTACTCCCACATAGTTCCCGCACTACGTCCTAAATAAGGCCAAGGTGGTGTTAAGGTACTACGGTTCCCAATATCACAGACTCCAATCGACCATGGAAAAAGTTTTCACGATTACTCGTTCAACCGAACCATTTTCGAAAAGGTCTCAACTGAGCGGTGATTCTCGAATCAGCTTGGTCGGGATTCAACTCCCGATAAGCCTCATCGAATATATCCCCATCCTATAATAATGTCACTAGTCCGGGCGTAGGACTTATCTCACAACACAAGGAACCATCCCAAAATCAGAGTACAATATATACATGTAAATGAATAGTAAAGCAAATAGTAATAAACATGAACAAATTAGGGGTAACCCTCAAAAGTTTAGATTCCCCAGTGAAGTCGCCATTTTCTGTTGCGGTGGAAATAAGATATCAAACTATTAATGAGTTTGAATCGCAATTCAATTCACAACCGCTCTTTGATTTATCCGAAGGAAAAGGTCAAAAGAGGGAAAACCTATTTTGCATCGTAAACACAATGCGGGGAAAGATCTAGGGTTCGGGGGTTGGTTAAATTTAGGGAAGGTATTAGCACCCTAAACTTCCGTAGTACTCTACGGGAACCTTTTGTTCAGATGTTTACTATTTTTGCTTTATTTATTTGCTTGAGGTATATGTACAAAGGGATTAAAAGTGAGAAAATAAACCTAAGGGGTTAATTCTAAGTTTACTCGGCAAGACATCGCGTCTTGTGCCTACGTATCCTTACGGGAGTAGAATCAGAGTAATCGTAGTTCCCCTCAAAAGGGAGGTTAGAGACTTCTTGACTGTGGTCAAGGTCTCAAGGGGAATAAACATGTCTTAAGGGACACGCTTACGTGGAGTGTTAAACTCCGATCTCTACGTTATGAATTGTTAAATTGTAATTAGGGTTAAATTAGGGATTCCACGGCGGGAAACCCTAAAATGAGCGCGGCGGCTCTTTGACCTAATGCTAGGGGTAACATTGTAATTTTGCCTGCGGCGAGGCATTTGTGAAAATTAGGGTTTATAGTTTGTAGTTTTGAGGATTTGAAATTGAATGTGTGAAGTTTTACGGACTATTGGCGCGGCGGCCAAACAGTTAGACCTAACCTTCGGATGTGTGCAATGTGACAGAAATAATGGTAAACGCGTGAGATAATTGAATCATGCAAACAGAGAGATAATGTCATAATTTAAACCATGCAAGCAGAAATTTAAAGGCAGAATTTAAAGAGCGATTGTTAAGTTCGCGAGGTTACATGAGAGGAGCAGATACAATATGATAATGAAATTTGAATTGAACAATAATAAAATAAAATAAATAACGGTTCTAGTTATTATTTTAAAAAAAGATTTTAGTTATTATTTTAAATTTATCTAAAAAAAAGTTTTTCTTAAAAATAATAGGTTTTCATATTAATTTGGAAAAGATGTTAATGTTATTTATTTTAAAAAACAGATTTTTATATTATAACAAGTTTTAATAAATTAATGATAACAATAATAATAATAATGGTAATAATAATGATAATAATGATAATAATAATAAATAATGATAATAATAATACTAATAATAATAATAATAATAATAATAATAATAATAATAATAATAATAATAAAGCAATAATGAATTTTAAATGTGCCAAATAACCCAACAATGTTGCTAACGCAGAAATGCGCTCATCGCAACCAGATCTAAATCGGACGAAACAAAATTTATCGCAAAGAAAAAGAAATTAAGCAAAAAATAGTATTATTGCTCACAAAAATGCGATCATCGCAACCAGATCGAACTAACACAAATGTCACGCGTCATGCACACAAATGTGCAAACATCGTATCGACATAATTCGATCAAAAATTAATCTTATATATATAAACTCTAACAATTTAAAAATTATATATATATAAACGTAACAGTATTAGATAAAGAAAAAGAAATAACGGTAATAGATGAAGAAAAAGAAATAACGGTAAAAGATGAAGAAAAAGAAATAACGGTAAAAGATGAAGAAAAAAGAAACAACAGTAATAGATGAAGGAAAAGAAATAACGGTAAACGATGAAGAAAAAGAAACAATAGTAATGGATGAAGAAGAAAACTAAATAACGGCAAACGGCACTCACTCCTCTTAGGTTTTTTTCATTCTCCTCCCTTTTTTCCAACAAGGCAACACATGTATATATAGGGAACAAATTAGGGTTAACACCAAATTGTCAATAATGTCCCTAAAGCCCATTTTAAAGCCCAAACTAAATAATTAGTTAAGAAAAAATAAAATTTAAATAATTTAAAATAATTAAAATAAACTTAAAATAAAAACTAATAATCCTATTGATTCCTAAAATCAAAAATATTATAAAAAGAACAAAAAAATTTTCAATATTTTTTATTTTATGATTTTTTGGATATTTTTATGAATAATTTAGAAAAAAGTGAAAAAATTAATATTTTAAAAAATGATTTAATTAAAATACGAAAATAATAATTAAATAATAATAAAAAACTATTTTTGTTATTTTTTTAATGAAAGATAGAAAAATTTAGAGTAAAAATAATAAAAAACAAAAAAAGTGACAAAGGTGAGATTCGAACTCTCAACCTCTCACACTCATAACTCCTTACACATGTCCTCCTGCCAATTGTGTCATTTTTACTTTTTAGAAAAAAAATGCATGTCATATGATATTTACCTGCAAAAAGTCAAACGACTACACAAATTTGTTAGTAATTGATTAAATGCAATAAAAATGCAATGAAATGCGACGACAAATCTTAGGGCAAAATTTGGGGTATTACAGGATGCAATAAGGATTAACGAAGAATTCCTTTCAGGATACTTTGAATATCTTAATGTGAATTGCAGAAACACAATAAGCTTATCTTTTTATAATAGTTTACAGAAATTTGTTTCCTATACTCCACTCATGCATTAATGAAGTAAAAGATGATTTTAGAATATTGAAATGGATAAATGTGAATATTTGTATTTTCGTGTGCTTTTTCTATTTTTGAAGTGTCTCTATTTATAGAGAAATTAATATCACTTGATGAAAAGGTACACTCTTTTGAATAAATTATGCATCTGAACAACGAAAAGTTATAATGCTTAGCATTCAAATTCATGCATAATTAATGCACTAGTTTGACTGGAAAGCCATGTGCCTTTTCATCTAAGCGTCGCGAGTTTGAACCATGTAGTTGTTCATTCTAAATCAATTTTGTTACTGTTTGTAATAACATAAGTAATTCAAACAAAATGTCTTGGCCAGGAAATCACTCTAAGTACCAAAGCGTTACGAGAAAAGAGTTTTCACTCCTACAAAATGTATGATCGCGTCCATATTTTCCTTTTTATTAGCAATTTACATCATTAATTCTAGAGTGTCTTGTCTTGTTATTTTTGACTTCTTTGTATACGTATTCATCTTTAATTAAAATTTTAGTCTTTAATAGAAGTACTTCCCAACCTATTTCAAACAACACCATCCCACCATATTTCCATACACCCCAAACCAAGTGTCTTGGCCAGGAAATCACTTACAATCCCCCATCATTTACAAAATATAATTAAATCTCAAATTTATGGAAATATCATGGTTTCAAAGAGAAGAATTATAGAAATTGACACATTTAATATGGCCTTGCGTCACATACCCTTTTCACGAGAATTCAAGAGTAAAGTCCTTTAACTCTATGAAGCGGTTCCACTTCATTCTCGTATAGGTAGACTATATCAGAAATGCACTCATAATTATGCATTCCAGCAAACATATGTTATATGCCTATTAAGAGAAAACCTTAACCCTTTCATCTTTTACTTATGGTCCCCAAGTACTTTTACTCTTTGTAATGTCTTTATAATCAAGTACTTGCAATCACTCTAATAGTGTACTTTCACCATTGAACTCAAGACTTAATTTTTAACTAAGTGTGAGTTAAGTTTCCACTATTGATGGTCAATTAGATATGGCCTTTAGACCCATCCCCAATGATGTCTTCAACACTGTGTCTTTTGTCAGACCTTTCGGCAAAGGATCTGCAAGATTATTTGTTGTTCTTACGAACACAATGGAAATTACTCCATTTGAAATTAAATCCTTCAAAGCATGGTATCTTACGATTTGAACCACTACTTAGTAAGTTAAGTTTTCACTCATCCCCGGATAGATTGCATAACGTACACATGACATCTCGGTATTATCAGAAGAATTATAGAAATTGACACATTTAATATGGCCTTGCGTCACGTACCCTTTTCACGAGAATTCAAGAGTAAAGCCCTTTAACTCTATGAAGCGGTTCCACTTCATTCTCGTATAGGTAGACTATATCAGAAATGCACTTATAATTATGCATTCCAGCAAACATATGTTATATGTCTATTAAGAGAAAACCTCAACCTTTCATCTTTTACTTATGGTCCCCAAGTACTTTGACTCTTTGGAATGTCTTTATAATCAAGTACTTGCAATCACTCTAATAGTGTACTTTCACCATTGAACTCAAGACTTAATTTTTAACTAAGTGTGATTTAAGTTTCCACTATTGATGGTCAATTAGATATGGGCTTTAGACTCATCCCCAATGATGTCTTCAACACTGTGTCTTTTGTCAGACCTTTCGGCAAAGGATCTGCAAGATTATTTTCTGTTCTTACGAACACAATGGGAATTACTCCATTTGAAATTAAATCCTTCACATAGCTATGTCTTATACCAATATGTCTAGATTTTCGATTATATACTTGGCTATATGCTTTTGATAGTGTGGACTGACTATCACAATGTATGGATACAGGTGTCATTGGCTTTAGCCAAATCGGTATCTTATATAATAAATTTCTTATTCATTCAGCCTCTTTGCTCCCGGCAGGTAGAGAAATAAATTTCGCATCTATCGTGGAGTTGACAATGCAAGTCTGTTTCTTAGAACCCCGAGAAATTGCACCTCCACCAAGATTGAAGATCCATCCACTAGTAGAGGCATGATCTTCTACATATGTTACCCAATTGGCATCTGTATATCCCTCTAATACTAAAGGATATCCATTATAAGTTAAACTATACTTAATTGTCCCTTTCAAGTATTTTAATACTCTATTAACAGCATGTCAATGGTCTTTA